>PVHT021183576.1:489570-541991 GCA_004024745.2 Catagonus wagneri
GCCAGGGGCAGAGGCGGGGGGCGCCTGGGGCAGAGGCGGGGGGCGCCAGGGGCAGAGGCGGGGGGCGCCTGGGGCAGAGGCGGGGGGCGCCAGGGGCAGAGGCAGGAGGCGGGGTGCCTGGCGCGAACGGCACCCTGGGCCGCCGGGGGTCCCTGCTCACCTGTGATTTTTGTCCCAGGGCTTTTTCTGTCAGACGGAGGACGACTTTAACGACTGGTGCCAGCAGGTCAGAAAGGTTGGTGGGGGCTCCCGTCACGCGGTGGGACAGGGGCTGGAGGCCAGCAGGCGTCTCGGGCCTGGGGTCCCCGCTCGTCTGGCCTCGCCTGGTCAGAGGTGGGGGCCGGAGCCTGCTGGGGACTCACACTGGGATTCCCAGGCCCGGGGGGGTGGCCAGCCTGCCGTGTGCTACCCTCCGTGGTCAGGCGGGCCCCGTGGGCCCAGCGGCCGGCTGTCTTGTGCGGCCCCTGGGCTCGGGGGCCCTGACGGCTATGTCTTGCTGGCAGCTGTCCCTGCTCGGAGGCGCCCTGCCCATGTTCGAGCTGGTGGAGCGGCAGCCTTCCCACCTGGCCTGCCCCGACGTCCTCAACCTGTCCTTAGGTGAGTCCTCGTGCCCGGGCCGCAACTGTGTGGGGGGGGGAGCGTGGCCCGTGTCGGGCTTCCAGCCCCCACTCTGCTTCCCCCAGGTCCTGCGTCAGGTGCTTGGACCTTTAGCGTTTGCTTGAACCCAAGACGTGGTCCCCGTAGTCGCTTGTAGGAACCAGACATGCCGCTGAGTGTCCCCCTCCGCCCGAGCACGTCCCCCACGAGCGCCACCTGCCAGGCTCTCTGTGGCGCCACAGCCTGGGGGCCAGGCTGTTTAGGTGGGCCGTGACCGCAGGCAGGCCCCACTGCTGAGCCCCCTTCTCAGGGGCTCTGGTCTCACGGGAGACCACCGTGGGGAGGACGATGGCAGACACTGCCTGCCGGGGCCAGGTGCCACACGGGACTCAGCACAGGTGCCCAGCAGAGGCAGGTGGTCGGGGCGGGCCTGGCCGGAGGTGTCTGTCCCCGCTCCCCCTTCTTGCCCCCCCAGCCCTCACCCGCCGAGGCCCTAACCCGCCGAGGCTGTGCTCGCAGGCCTGGACCCTTCTGCCGGCTCAGGCCCCCAGCCCTGGAGCGGGCACCTCGGCTGGGCAGTCCTGGCACCCTCTGGCCTCCCTCCGCACCGGGGCCGCCCAGACTGCTGGGTGCCGGGCAGCCTTGCACCTGGGGGGGTGAGGGGCACACGGGGTGCTTGTCCCTCGGCCCCCCGCCCCAGAGTGGCCCTTGCAGGCGCTTTGTTCCTTCCAGATTCTTCTGACGTAGAGCGACTGGAAAGATTCTTTGACTCAGAAGATGAAGACTTTGAAATCTTGTCCCTTTGAAAACGCGGCAGTTGGGGATGGTCCCACCGGCCCTGCCGGGGCGCCATCAGAGCCCTGCCCGGCCTCGTCCCATCGGCTCGGCCGGAGCCCGCGCTGCTGGAGGTCTGACCGGGAGCGGGCCCGGCCTCCCGCGACGCTGCCAGCCCTGCGCCAGCGCCTCCGCCCTGCTTCCTCCTGGGCTCCAGCCTGGGTTTGCTTCGGAATTAAAGTCCTGTTTGAAGTTCTGTGACGAACCTGAATTTCTGTTGGGCGAGTCCCCGGCCAGGCTCAGAAGAGGCGAGGAGCGGCGGCCTTGCGACGGCGAAGCCCCGGCGGGCGTCCTGGCTTCGGGAGGAGGAGCGGGGGCGCTGAGGGCCAAAGATGTCCCCTGCAGCAGGCGCAGGACGGCGCGGGCTCGGAGCCGCAGGTGAGGCCCCACGCGCTGCTTGCTCCTGGCCCGGCTTCCCGTCCTCAGACCTGCCCTCTGCTGGCGAGGGTTTGCCCGAGGGGTCGGGTGGTTTGGGGCCGGAGGGTAGAGCCTGGAGCTGGGTGCAGCCGGCCGCGCAGGCCTGCATAAAGGGAAGTGCAGAGCCGGCACTGGGGAGCCGGGGCGGCCTTCCCTGCCGGGGACCCCAGTCGCGGGGGCTGCCACGGAGGTTACTTCCTCGGCTCTGCCCGCCCCTTGCCCTGGGGGAGCTGGGGTGGGGAGGTGGCCTGGGACACTTCCATTCCTTCCGCTGCGCCACCGCCGCTGGTGGGGGCGGGGTCTTGCTGCGGCTCCTGCTGGTGGAAGCGGGTGACGTGGATGGGGGGCTGTCTCGTGTGTGCGGGAAAAGGCTCACTGAAGAGCGTTCACCCTTAGTCGTGTAGTTTGCGATTCTTAATGGCAAATAATAACAGTTTCAATACAAAACAGTGCTGGTCTGTGTCTGGTTCTTCCCGGAGCTGCGGGTGGACGTGGCAGGAACTGAGGCGCGTGTTTTCCTAGCTCGTAAATGGTCTGGGGGGACTGGCAAGCGGGCCCGACCTGCTTGGACCCGGCACCTGATGTTAGTAAGACTTGAGGCTCCCTTTGCTCAGCCTCAGTTGGGGCCACCCACCCTGCCCAGGAAGCCCTGGGGACCCACGCGGCTCCCCGCTTCCTCCCTCCCGCCGGCCCACCCTCCAGTTTGGGTGCGAGGGGACCAAAGCCAGGAAGACCGGGCACGGCAGCCTGGAGATGGACTGGTGGTCTCTGGAAACAGCCGTGTTGGCTTCTTGAGCAGTGACAAAGCCCCCACAGTGACCCTTTCAGTACCCTCGAGGGCAAAGGTCGGCATGGCTGGTCCCCCGGAGGACTTGCCTTCCTCGGCCCCCCTGGCCCAGGCCCCTCCTGCCCAGTTGAGGGCCATCTGGTTCCTGGCCCTTCTGCCAGCAGCTGCCCTGTTCACAGGGTCCAGGATCAGGACCGGGGTGTCTTGGGGGTGTTACTCCACTGTTCACTGTGCCCAGTGGGCTTGACGGGGAGACCAGCGGGTCCAGGTGCAGGGACAGGCACTCCCCAGGCCCTTCCTGCCGCCGCAGCCCTGGCGGGACACTCAGAACCACACGCTGGGTCCCTGTAAGGAGGTTTACGTGGCCTTGACCTCGAGGCCTCCACCCCGTCCAGCTGCTGCCACCTGGGTGCCCTGCTCGGCTCTCCCTTCCTCCCCAGGCTCCAGCTGCCCCTGACCTGGGCCATGGCGAGCTCTCGTCCAGTCCCAGCTCCAGCCTCTGGCCTGGGCCCGCCCCGCTGACTCCCATCAACCCCAGAGGACTGACAGCACCGACCGAGCAGGGTGCCCGCTCGCCTGGCTGCCCGCAGTGACCCTGACACTCTCCAGACCCCCGCCCAGTTTTGTTTTCCTCCTGCAGCACATGGGCCTGCTTGTGTTAAAAATCAAAAGGCAGGTTGATGGGCGAGTGGCCAGGACTTGCGGTGAAAGTGGTTAACTTACGTCTGTTGCGAGGTGGTCTGGTGGGTGTAAGCCAGGCCTTGGCGGGAGGCCCGAGGCCAGGCTGCAGGGGGCCCTGTGCACCGACCTTGTCCCTGTCCAAGCGCACAGCCATCACTGCCCCTGCTGCTGGTTTCCTCTGCCCTTCCTCAAGGCCAGGCTGCCACCTGCCACCTGTGGAAGTCAGACCAGAAGAGACCCTGCCTGAAACAGGGAGCCTGGCCTGGGCACCACCGCGCAGGAAACTCCCAGGTACACAGGCGTCCCCAGGCCCTGGTCAGACTGTCCTGTGACAGTCACTTCAAATGTGTTGGCGCACACATGGCATGCTCTCATTCTGCCTGGAATCTGGTCTCCTGGGCACAGGGGGCAGGGTGCCGAGACCCCCGGCTTCTGCGGACGGGGGAGCTTCCATGGCAGCGTCAACAAAGCACCCGAGTGACTTGAGGGCAGGAAGAAAGAAGCCGCGCCCGTACAGCACATCCTAACAGAACCGGCAAAGCTGCCCTGCAGAGTTCAGGCCAGGCGTGAGGCTGCACCTGGCAGCTCCCGGCGGATCCACAGCGAGAGGCAGGGGCCTGGCCCAGGCTTGAATCTGCCAGCCCTGGGATCTCGGAACCAGCCAGACTCCGTGAAACTTCGGTAAGAAACGCATAATTTATTAGTATCTTCAGAACACAGCAGGGGGCGGAGGAAGGCTGCGCCACACGGAGTCCGGCTCCCGTGTCCCAGGGCAGGAGTCCAGGCCCGGCCCTCTATGTCCACAGCTCGCCCAGTGGCCTCTGTGCAGCGGCCCGGATGGTGTCCTCAGACAGCGCTCGGATTTCCCGGTGGACGTCCTCGATGCTTCGGGAGGCGTCGACCGTCTGTCAGGGCAGGAGAAGACAGGCCTGATTAACACCCGGCCCTGCCGGGCGGGCTCCGGGAGGCTCCTCAGGGTCCTTCGCCCACACCCTTCTCTGACCCTCGCCCTTGACAAGCAGTGGACTTGGGCCCACGCCACCCCACGCCTCTGCCACGGCTGCGGACCAAGACGCTCACCCCACGTGACCCTGCGCCTTCCCCAGCGGCGGGAAGAGGGGCCTGAATCCCACTCGGCTGTGTGCAGCCGTGTCCTCCCGTGGGAGGTGCGAGGTCCTCCCGTGAGCAGGAGCCGGGCCCAGCGAGAGACCACCCTCCCCCGGGCAGGAGGGCCCCTGGGCGCTGGGGCCGAGAGCCTCTAGGCAGCCCCAGAGCAGCAAATCCCAGACAAGCTCGCCCAGGGGCGGCAGCCGTCTGGGGCCCGGGGTCAGTGCGGAGACTGGGCGCCCACGAGGGGCTGTAGCTGCAGGCTGAGGGTCGGCGGGGAGGCGGTGTGACCCCAAGGGGCTGAAGGGACTGCAGGCTGAGGGCTAACCGCAAACCGGCTGGATCCTGCCACCACCCGCTGTCCCCGCCCAAGTGGAAGGGAGCCAGGAGGCCCGAACGTGGCGGTCTGGTCGCTGGCATCCCCTGTCCCCCGACCCAGCTCACCTTCCAGGGCAGGCTCGCGTCCCCCATGAGCTGCCGGAAGCGCTGCAGCGCCCGCCACTGGAAGGCCCCACTCTCGTAGCGCTCCAAGCCGAAGCCCCCCCGGGCAGCAGCCTCCGCCAGCTGCAGCTCGAGGAAGAGCACCAGGTCCGGCTTGGGGAGGCCCGCATCCGGCTGCTTGCACCAGTCCAGGGAGAAGTTCTGGCAACACAGACCCCCCCGTCAGTGGAGCCTCGGGGCGGAGGGGGGGACAACTGCCGGTGTCGACACCCGTTCCAAGAAGGGGAGCGGGAGCTACTGTGTGAGGCGAGCCGCCCTCCACGGCAGTGGTTCTCCACCTCTTAGGTCTCAACAATTTCTGCTCCCCCCCAGGCCGCCTTCTTGCATTTCGACTTCATGAGCACGTCCGAAAGCAGACGCGTCACTCAGGGCAGCACTGAGGGGCCGCGTGCCTGCCCCCTGCCCTCCGCCAGGCAGGAGACATGGCCCGGCGACAGAGACCCTGGGCCCCGGCCCTCGGTCGCGCCCTCCCCGCTGCACAGCGCCGGGCAGCCGCCCTCCCGCAGACGGGGGGGGGGACCCACGCCCCCGGAGACCCCCTTCGTCCTTCTAGACTGGAAAACGGCGCCCCATTTCTAGAGGAAGGGTCAGCGTCAGGAAGGCCGTGCCCCAAGGCCGGGGGCTCTGAAGACCAAGGGGCGCCCAGAGCCTCGCACGGGAGGAGCCCAGGCCCACGTGGCTTTGACAAGAGGAGAACAAGTGACCTGTGCCGCGGAGGACGCCCTTGAAGGAAGGACACGCCAGCTTGTGCGGGAAGGCTGGCGGAACGAAAAGGCTGCGAGTCCCCGTCCTGGCTCAGCGGTTAGCGAACCCGACTAGCATCCACGAGGACGCGGGTTCGATCCCTGCCCTCACTCAGTGGGTTAAGGATCCGGCGTGGCTGTGGCTGTGGTGTCGGCCGGCCGCTACAGCTCCAGTTCGAGCCCTAGCCTTGGGAACCTCCATATGCTGTGGGTGTGGCCCTCAAAAGACAAAAAAAAAGGATCTTAATTCGTTGGATTCTGACTCAGCCTAACTGCAAAACACAAGACGAGTTGACAGCTCCCGAGCGCACGGGCTGGACCGCACGACTGCGGAGCGGCCGCCCGCAGGCGCTGAGGGCTGTCGTGGCAAAAGTTCACGAAGGGGCTGACCCGGTGGGTTACAGACACCACAGCTCCGGAGGTGTGTGCTTGCTCTCCACAGGTCTGTATTTGAGTCTTTACATAATTTAAAGAGCAGAAAAGGCCGCATTCCTGGGCCCACGCAGCTCCCTGGGCGGGGAGGTCAGAAGGGCACAAAAGCCACTCCCTCCGTCTTCTCTGCAAATAAGACGCTGGCTGGCTCCGGCCCGCCCACGGGCCATCTATAAACGCTCGCTGCGAAAGGCGAAAGGCGCTGGCCACATAAACACACCCGCATCTGTGAAAACACTCTGTAGCAAAAAAGCAGCTTCTAGTCCTGTTGACAGACTAAGGCAAACTGGCCAACGTGGGGGTCCGAGACCCTGGAGGCAGTGACGTGACAGACCGGAGCTGCAACTGATGTGCTGACGAGGACGGAGCCCGCGTCCTCAGGGTCCACGCCCGGCGCAGACCCTGCCAGGGCCGAGCGGCACTCACCTCCTTGGCGCTGGTGAAGGCGACCCCAGAAAAGGCGTATCTGTCCACGACCAGGGTGATGCCCTGGCTCAATTTCTCCTTCATCAGTGGCCTGGAAAGAGAGAGTGCCCGTGCATGACGACCTCTCACGCTTACATCATCCTGGGGACACAGTCTATTCGGAAGCCGACACAGCACGGGGATCACAGGCAGCGCCTGCAGCCTCACTCCCATCCCCAGGCTCTGGGTCCTCTCTGGAGGAGCCAGTCCCTGGGCACTGCCAGCAAAGCCAGCCAGAACAGACACGTCCTGAAGAGACAGGGTGAAAACACAGCTCTGGGACTTCCCGTCGTGGCTCAGCGGTTAAGGAACCCGACTGGTATCCATGAGGATGCGGGTTCCATCCCTGGCCCCACTCGGTGGGTTAAGGAGACAGCATCGCAGATGCAGCTCAGATCCCACGCTGCCATGGCTGTGGTGCAGGCCGACACCTGCAGCATCGAGTTCAACCCCAGCCCAGGAACTTCTATGTGCTGCAGGAGCGACCCTTAAAAAACAAACAAAAAACAGAGTTCCTGTCATGGCTCAGCAGAAACGAATCTGACTAGGAACCACGAGGTTGAGGGTTTGATCCCTGGCCTCGCTCAGTGGGTTAAGGATCCGGTGTTGCCGTGAGCTGAGATGTAGGCTGCAGACGCGGCTCGGATCCTGCGTTGCTGTGGCTGTGGTGTTGGCCAGCAGCTACAGCTCCGATTAAACCCCTAGCCTGGGACCCTCCATATGCCATGTGTACGGCCCTAAAACAAATAAACAAAAAAAACCCCTAAAGTCAGCAAGAATGGAAAAAGAAAGCTGGAAAATTGTATGCAAGATCAAATGAACCGAACTGTATCCCAAATGAACACAGTGAAAGGGAAAAAAACAGTCCCCTTGTTCGAAGGACAGAGCTGTGCCGGCCTTGACCTGTACACACGCTTTACAGACGTGGGAGCGACGATTCTTCCGAGGGTGGGGCGGGCCATGCCATAGCATGCAGAAGTTCCTGGGCCAGGGATCAAACCCACATCACAGCAGTGACCTGAGCCACTGCAGTGACAACGCCAGATCTTAACCTGCTGTCCCACCAGCGAACCCCCAGGGCAGCTCCTGGTGATTCTAAAACCACCTTGGGTTGGGGAGGGGGGCAGGACCGAGCAGATGAACAGGAACCAAGAGTCTGTGGTGCAGGGTTAGAGCAGCTGGAGTCAGAGAGAAGCCTGGAAGCAGGACGCCCCGCCAAAAGCAGGCACCCCCAGCACCCACTGCTGGCTTCCAAACGCTGCTCTGCGAAGAGGAAAGAAAAGCTGGCCCCGACTGAAGTGGAAGAAAGCTCGAGAGAAGCCAGAACGCCATGTCACACCACGATCATGAAGCCTGGGGATGTAGCGAGCGGACAGAGGAGCCAGCCAAGGGGGTTCCCATGGGCCAGGAACAGCACTAGAGCCCATGAGCCCGATGACGGAGGGGTGGCTGGATGGGTGGGGAGGCAGGAAAGCGCTTCCTAACACGGAATGCCAGTCCACAAACGCAGAAGGAACGACGGAATTAGAAAATCGCCACTGACTCAGGCGGGATGACTGATGCTCGTAACCAGGAGCTCAGTCTCATAAGAAAGGACGTTTGCAGTTTTACAGTGGTTCCCCTTTTGACTGTTTAACAGGAATGAGGTTCTCGGTGGGCGAGCCTGGCAGCCCCTCCGAGCAATCGGGGAAGGCGCCACAGCTGCCACTCAGCCCCACCTCCTGCCCTCGAGAGGCCCCGCGATCACTTCTGTGGGGCCCCTGCCAACGGGCAGACCCAAAGCTACCAGTGGGGAAGCGTCAGACAGACCCAGCATTTTACAAAACAATTAGCCTGCGGTTTTTGAGGCTGAGCCCTGCAGCCTGCTGAGCAACCCCTGTGCTCCCCCTGCAGCTTCTCGGCTTGACGGCAACTATTTCAAAACCAAGTCCTGCACAGGGAGAGAAGCAGCCTCTCCATCTGAAGGAACTCCCGAGTGGCCCCGGAGGGTGAGGGAAACGAGGCGGTGAGCCTGCCGGGGGGCGGCGCCGAGGGCGGAGGCGCCGTGAGCAGGCGCCGGGCAGGGCAGAGGACACACAGCCGATGCGGTCAGTCACAGCGCTGGCAGGTAACCAGAGCCCCCTCAAAGAGCAGCAGGTTCCAGGGTGAATTCGACGGCCCAGGTTAACGAGCACCCACTCCCAGGCCGGCCCCTCTCACCAGACCCGGAGCAGCGCTGTGCCCAAGAGGCTGGGCCACACCAGGCTCACGCAGTGGTGCCAGACAGGAAACTGGCATCTGACCTGCCACCCAAGGACTTTCAAGTGTAAGGAAAACTAATCTGATGGCAGCAGCTAGAAGGAGCTGAAGGGTGCTGTGCAAAACAAAGACACACAGGCCTGTGTGCCTGGGACGAGATCAGTATTTAGGAAGTGGAGTCTGCACGTTTTCATTTCAAATTGGGCTGACACCACTTTTCTACAAATCCACAAAAATCACATTTATGTCAGTAAACTTCAGATGTATTAAAGAGTATCCATAGGATCATTTTCGTCTAACACGTCGGATGGGAAAGGCTTGTCTAGACCAGACACGAGCTAGGCTGAGGGAGGAGTGGGGCCGAGCTGTGGGTGCAGGCTGGGCCCACAACTCAGCCCAGGACTGGGCGGGCAAGAGGCAGAGATGGCAGGCGGCTGGGCAGTGAGTCAGAAGGACCCCATTTATCCATCTTAAAGCAACATACACGTGCGTAAATGTTAACAAGAGCATCTGAGAGCTCACACCACAGGCACTGCACAAAACTGTGTTGGGAAGAAGGGACGTAACAGAAAGGGGACACAGAGGGCAAACCCAACATACACGGTCAGCTCCACTTAATGCGGTTCATGGCTGGCAGGAAGGAATGGGGAATGGGCTGCACTTTTCAATCAGCTTTTCTGAGCATCTAAAGCTACCTGAAAACAAGGTCTGTGAATTACGAGGCAGGGAGCGTTGACTGGTGCTCACTGGGGTCTGGGAGCACAGAACCCTGTGAAGGTACCGCCTCCAGCGCTACTCCCAAGGCCACTCAGAGGCAAGACCTGCGCTCAGACCCTAAGGAGGCACCCCGGGGGAGGGGCGGCCAAGGGCAAGGTGTTTACACGTGTTCCCAGCGGTTTGCGGCGAAAAGCAGGTGCACCGAGTGATCCTCCACCTCGCTTTTCTTTTCCAGGTAGGAGGCCAGGAGCTGGCCAATTGCAGTCGACCGCTCTAAAACAAGAGAGAAACACAAACAAGCGAGGTCAGGCTTTCTATCTGCTTCAATACTTTGTGCCCAACTTCCAGCCCTGACCCAAGAGGGAAAGTTTCTTTGGTTGTTGTTGTCATTTTTGCTTTTTAGGGCCGCAGGTGTGGCATATGGGTTCCCAGACTAGGGGTTGAATCAGAGCTGCAACTGCCAGCCTGCACCACAGACACAGCAACATGGGATCTGAGTCTGGGATCTACACCACAGCTCGCAGCAACACTAGATCCTTAACCCACTGAGCAAGGCCAGCGATGGAACTTGCATCCTCATGGTACTAGTCAGGTTCATTTCTGCTGAGCCACAACAAACTCTGAACTTAAGAGTTTTATTTTACAGCTTTAGATTCAGACTCAGACCTTCCCTCAAGAAAGGGCAGCAGTGGGCAGATTCGCTGGGTTGAAAGATGCTTTAGGAAGAAGAACTCAGGCAGAAAGCAGCAACTGCAAAGGAAGTGCCAGTTCGAGGGGGGCTGGTTCCAGGAACTGGCTAGATACCAAAACGCCAGAATGGTCAAGTCCCATAGTCTGCCTCCATATCCGAGGGCCTGTGTTTTTCAATTCATCCAACAGAGGACTGCGTAGCACTGTATGTACTAATTGAAAAAATTTGTAAGTGGACCAGCACGGTTCAAACCTATGTTGTTTGAGAGTAAACTGTGGAAGATTTGCAGACTGGCTTGCCTAAAGATTAAAATGATAACTATTTATAGTTCTCCTGTGGGTTTTTTGCAGTGGGTTAAAGATCTGGTGTTGTCACTGTAGCAGCCTGGTTAGCTGCTGTGGTGCAGGTTCCATCCTTGGCCCAGGACTTTCCACATGCCATGAAAGCCAAAGATAAATAAGTAAACAGAAAAAAACGATATATATTCAAAATGCATTTTCACAGTTCCCATCGTCGCTCAGAGTGTTAAGAACATGACAGTGTCCATGAGGATACCAGTTTGATCCCTGGCCTTGCTCTGTGGATAAAGGATCTGGTGTTGTTGCAAGCTGCAGCACAGGCCAAAGACGTGCAGCTCAAATCTGGGGTTGATGTGGCCGTGGCGTAGGCCACGGCTGCAGCTCCAATTTGACCCGCAGCCCAGGAACTTCCATATGCCACAGGTGCGGCCCTAAAACATATATATATACGGGCAAACAAAGCTACCCAAGCAAAAAACCCAAAACAAAACAGAGACTTGGATCACAAACAGCGCCATAAGACGTCTAGGGGTGACACATGCAGTCGTTATGGTGATTGTAAAAATGGTTTCCTGGGTGTACACGTGTGTGAAGACCCACTAAACACGTGGCTTACGCACATCTGCCAGGGAGCAACAGAGCAACGCAAAACTACAAGAGCACAGATGCATCCCGCTGAACGGCAGGAACCAGCGCCGGCTCGCAGGGCGCACATGGACGCCAGCCCCGCGCTCGGAGCTCCCCACCCACCCAGGGACAGAAAAGACCAACGAGCGCGTGTGCAGCCGCACCAGCCTTGGCTCCTCCATCCTCAGGTGCCCGCGAGGCTCGCTGCCCCCGCCCCCACCCTGGGTTCTCCCCTGGCCCCTGGCCTCCCGGAGCCCGGCGCGCCCACCCGGGAAGCGCAGGAGCTCAGCGCGGTGGCCAGCGGCGCACAGCGCGTCCACCAGCTTGCGGCTCTGCGTGCTCTTCCCCGCGCGGTCCACGCCCTCCAGCACGATGAGCGCTCCCCGCCGGCCCGCCATCTCCGCGCCTTCCCGCCGCCACCGTCCCGCGTCGCCTCGCTGCCCGGACCTCCCATTGGCCGGCTTCCGCGGCGCGCGCCGGGATTGGCTCAGGTGGGACGGCGTCCTGGACGTGCGCTGGGATTGGCTGAGATTTTCCGGCGTCCGGGGCGGGCACTGGGATTGGCTCAGGTGGGACAGCGTCCGGGCCGCGCCCTGACATTGGCTGAAATGTTCTGGCGTCTGGGGCGCTCGTTCGGATTGGCTGAGATGTTCCGGCGTCCGGGGCGCGCGCTGGGATTGGCTGGGATGGGCAGGCGTTAGCCGGATTGGCTGGACAAGTCGGGCAGAGGCGGCGCGGCGCGGCGCGAATCCGGCTTGTGCGGTTGTCCAAGCTGCGCTCGGAACCTGCCCGCCTCCGACAGGGGTTGGTCCCTGGAAGGCGGAAACTTAGAGGGCGCGCGGCCCCGCGTCCAGAAGGCGCTCGGGAAGGCTTGCCCCTGTTGTCTTGGGGGCAGCTCCCGGTGAGGCCATGTCTGCCTCCACTCGTCGGGCCGGTCACTGGCGCTCTCAGAACCTCGCGGCCTCCCGCCGGCGCCTCCCCAAATGCCGTCCCAGGGAGGGTCTCTCCTCGGTGTGGGGCTTTGGGGCGGACAGCAACTTTAGGCCCATAGCGAGCTAGGGCTGCCTTTCCCATATCGTGGGACGTCCGAGTTTGCCACGGAGAGGCGCTCGCGTGGAGTTGGGAGGCGGTAGGAGCTTGGCAGCCCTGGGATGCTGGGCTCTGCCCTCCAGGGCGCCTTTGAGAACCTGCTGACCTATCCTCCCAATGGATCCCGCGCTTGCGCAACGCCCTGACGGCGCCACGATCCACGATACCTTTGTTAGCTTTATGCTTTCCGCGTTGACCCTTTCTTGATTAATTTGAGGTTCTGGAAGGGTGATAGAATCTGCTACTCCCAGTTAATTGGCTTCCCTCTTTTCTTTTTTTGCTTTATCTAGGGCCGCACCCGCGGCATATGGAGGTTCCCAGGCTAGGGGTCTAACAGGAACTGTAGCCGCCAGCCTTCGCCACAGTCACAGCAACGCGGGATCCGAGCCGCGTCTGCAACCTTCACCACAGCTCGCGGCAACGCCGGATCCTTAACCCACTGAGCAAGGCCAGGGATCGAACCCGCAACCTCATGGTTCTTAGTCGGATTCGTTAACCACTGAACCACGACGGGAACTCCTGGCTTCCCTTTTTGATGTGGAGCTTGGTCGTGTGACTTCAAAGGTTTCTGTAAAGTAGCCAGAACTGACTTTCAAGCAGAAACTTTAAATCCTGAGGTTCCCTGCTCCCCCTCCTAGCCCAGTGTGAGAGCAGCACGTGCACAATTAGGTTGCTAGTTCACCCTGGATCCTGGAATGAAGACACACGGCCAAGCTGCAGCCCCAGTGAGAAATAAACAGGTGTGATTCTGAGTCCACTGAGACTCGGGGTCTTTTGTTCCTGCAGTGTAACTTAGTGGAAGATCAAGATACAGAGACTGGTACTTGATGTTGCTTTTGTCTGATCAGTATATCTCCTTGCCTTTCAAAGGAGGAAGGGATTATGGGGTGAGCTGGAGGTGGGCACTTGCCATCTGCCTCTACAAGGATTGAGTGGTGAGTCACTGCACCCGCCGACCCCCAGCACCCCCGGAAGAGCTCGGGGTGGAGAGCGGGAGGGAGGCACTCTGCTCCGGGAAACTGGCGGAACAGGTCTTCAGACGGATAATTTCAGGAGAGGATTTATGAGCCCAGTTATCGCATCTCCTTGTATTTGGAAAAGCACTGAAATCCTTCATGGTGACAACTGCTCCTCACCACCAGCAGTGACCCTCGTGACGCTGGCAGTTAACTTCTGTAAAGTGTGTGCCTGGCTGCGTGTGCCTCCCCCTTCACCAAAGTCACGTGTATACTGAGCTTCCCCCCGCCTCTGTAGCGGTTTTTCAGAGCTCTCGGAAACGCTGCCTCCCGGGCTATAGTTCTCATTTTGCCCTCATTTTATTTAAGTTAAATAAAACTTAACTGTCAACTTTTAGGTTGTGCTTTTTTTTCTTTTTTTGTCTTTTTCAGGGCTGCGCCCGCAGCATGTAGAGATTCCCAGGCTAGGGGTCTAATCAGAGCTGCAGCTGCTGGCCGGCCTTCGCCACAGCCACAGCAACGCGGGATCCGAGCCGCGTCTGCGACCTACACCGCAGCTCACGGCAATGCCGGATCCTTAGCCCACTGAGCAAGGCCAGGGATCGAACCTGCAACCTCATGGTTCTTAGGATTCGTGAACCACTGCGTCACGACGGGAACTCCAGTTGTGCATATTTTTAAGGCGACAGAAAACCGCAGAGGAGGACCCCCGTGGGGCTGGGCCAGTCATCTGTGGGGTGAGCCCACCAGGGAGGTAAGGACACAGGGGTGCAGGACAGCAGCTTGTAACTGCGTAGCCGTCCCAGTCACCCGGGAAACGGGGGGAGCCTGGCCGATGGTCCCTGTGGGCTAGAGTGGTAGATGTCCTCTTGGCAGCAGAAATGGCTAGATAAGCGCAAGGACAGAGAAATGTGTCGCTAAGATACAACCAGCAGTTTTGCTTCCACCTCTTCCAACATGCCATGTCTCTCTCTCTCTCTCTCTCTCTCTCTTTTTTTTTGAGGGCCGTGCTCACGCTTGTGGCACATGGAAGTTCCCAGGCTAGGGATCGAATCGGAGCTGTACCTGCCAGCCTACACCACAGCCACAGCAATGTAGGATCCAAGCCGTGTCTGCCGCCTACACCACAGCTCACGGCAACGCCGGATCCTTAACCCACTGAGTGAGGCCAGGGATCAGTCCTGCGTCCTCATGGGTACCAGTCGTGTTCGTTAACCCCCGAGTCACGAGGGGAACCCCCATGCCATATGCCTCTTTTTTGTCAGGATATCTTTGACTACAGTGCCAGAACGCCAGCCTAACTTTGCCTTAAATCATCACGTGACACAACCTCCAGAGTTAGGCAGCCCAGAGCTGCTTTTGCTGCTCGGTGATGTTAAATGCTGGGTTGGCAACTTGGCGGTTCTCCTGTCCCTCATGGTCACAGGGTCCACGCACCAGTCCTGACCTCACGTCCCTGATGCAGGCCTAGGCGTGCCCTGCATCTAACACCCATCTCCTGGAGTTCCTGTCGTGGCTCAGAGGTTAATAAATCCGACTGGGAACCATGAGGTTGCGGGTTCGATCCCTGGCCTCGCTCAGTGGGCTAAGGATCCGGCATTGCCGTGAGCTGCGGTGTAGGTCGCAGACGCGGCTCGGATCCCGCGTTGCTGTGGCTGTGGTGTAGGCCGGCAGCTGTACCTCCAATTTGACTCCTAACCTGGGAACCTCCACGTGTGGCGGGTGTGGCCCTAAAAAGGCAAAAAAATAAAATAATGTCCGTCTCCTTCTGCTCCGCTACACTGACGGTTAAGTCTCAGGCCCGGTTTTCGGCACGATTGGCCCTGGGGCAACGCGAGTCTCTCCACTGCCGTGGAGGCCTGGTCGGTGGCACACAGGCATCTGCTTCCTGGAGAAAATTTCCGATGGGCGCTGAGCCTGAGGGCGCCTGGATTCAGGGCGGAAATAAAGTTGACAGGAAGTCGGGCGTTGCTGAACCTGGTTGATGGGCAGGTGGGGTTTGTTGGGTTTTCTCTGCCTTCGTGTGTTTGAAACATTCCATTTTTTAAAAAAGAGGCACTGCAGGAGTTCCTGGGTGCCCTCGTGGTTAGGACTTGGCACTTTCATTGCTGCAACTCGGGTTCAAGCCCTGGTCTAGCGACAGATCCCACGTCAAGCCGCTGCCTGCTGCAGCCCAGGGCAGGGGGTGAAGAGGCCCCGCCTTTGTCCCTGGGTGTTGGTATGTTGTACTTTCCGTCTCTCAGGAGCTGGTCAGCCTTGTCTACTCTCCAGCAAAGCCTTGCTCTGTCTTAGCTGGGTTGCCAGAATAAAACACCACCGGCCGGGTGGCTTAGCAGAAAATTTTTCTCACAGCTCTGGAAGCTGGACGTCCAAGTTCCAGGCGGCTGGAGCGCTGACGTTCTCCCCGGGGTTGCAGATGGCCACTTTCTTGCTGTGTCCTCACGTGGCCGTCCCACAGTACGGGTGAGGAGAGAGAGGTCTCAATTCTCCCTCCAAATACAGTCACTCTGGGGGTTGGGGAGTCACCCTCTGAGTATGGGGGGTGTTCAGCCCATAGCCCTCGGCTGCTTCCTTCTGCCCTTCTGGACGCAGTACCCCAGCCCTCCCTGCAGTAGCTGGGGCCAGGGCACGGCCAAGTCCCTGCTGGCAAGATGTGAGCCGAAGCGGGGGTGCTCCTCCCGGCGGGAGACTGAGCCCTCTCCCTTCCCTCAGCACCGCCACCGTGCACCCAGCCTGGACCACGAAGCCAGGGGGAGGCCTCTGGGGCAGATGCCACACCAGGATGAGCCCGGGGCCCTGAATGACCCATGCGGCATGACCGCCCTCCCCTGGGCCTGTTAGGTACGAAATAAAATTCTGTCTTTCTCAGCCACCGGGTTCTGGTTGGTCTTCTTTGTTAGAGCAATTCAGCCTTCACTTGTTCTGAATTAGGGGACAGTTTGATTTGCACAGCTTGGGGTTGGGGGTGCTAACAGCATCTGGTGGGCGGAGGCCGGGGACGTTGCACGATGTCCTACCAGCACAGGAGAGCACCCCAAAGAGGTTCCGGGCCCCAAATATCAGTTGTCCCAAGGCTGGGAAACCCTTCTCTAAAGTACATAGTGATAAAAAGAAGGGCGTCGTCTCTCATTTTTGGTCTTTTTATTTTTTTTTTTTGCTTTTTAGGGCCACACATGCGGCATATGGAGGTCCCCAGGCTAAGGGTCCAATCAGAGCTGTAGCCGCCAGCCTGCACCACAGCCACAGCAATGCCGGATCCTTATCCCGCTGAGCGAGGCCAGGGTTCAAAACCGCATCCTCATGGCTGCTAGTCAGGTTCATTAACCGCTGAGCCATGACAGGAACTCCAGAAGTCATCTCATTTTTGCAGTGACCAAAAGCATCTTTGTAAGAAAATTCATCAGTTCTTAGGTGAACGAAAGGAGACAAACCACTATCTGAGAGGAGTCGTTTTCATTACATGATACATGCTGAAGGCCACTACCCTTCACAAAGATTTTTTTTTTCAGGTGAACGGCATGAAAACCAATTTCCCCACAGATGATAGTACAGGACGTAAAAATGATGGAAGAACTACAAACAGCCAACAAACGTGTGGATGTCTGCTTAGCCTCACTTAAAATCAAGGAAACATAAAACACTGAATTTTTTTTTGTGTGTGTGTCTTTTTGCCTTTATGTAGAGCCACACCCATGGCATATGGAGGTTCCCAGGCTAGGGGTCTAACAGGAGCTGTAGCCGCTGGCCTTCGCCACAGCCACAGCAACGCAGGATCCGAGCCGCGTCTGCAACCTACACCACAGCTCACGGCAACACCGGATCCTTAACCCACTGAGCGAGGCCAGGAATCGAACCCGCAACCTCATGGTTCCTAGTCAGATTCGTTAACCACTAAGCCAGGATGGGAACGCCTCGTGGCATCTTTAAAAATAAATAAATAAATAAATAAATAAATAAGCCATGAGCAAGCAGGCTGCTGCCCCATTGAGAGGTGCGGTCTGCCTTCCCTCCCCTTGAATCTGGGTTGGCCCCCCGACTCACTTAACCAATAGCATGTGGTCAGGTGAGGTCTTGGGGTGACCAAGGTGAGCTCACAAGAGTCTTGCAGCTTCCACCAGGGCGTCCCAGAACTTTCCAGAAGCCCCAAGTAGCCACCTAAGAGGTACCACTAGGCTGGAGAGGCCCGTTGTAGGTGTTCTGGTCCAGTTGAATGCAGCCTTCCAGCCACCCCAGCGGTCTCTATCATATCACTTAGAAGAGGAAAATCACCCAAGTGAGCCTGGCTGGAATGCCTGACTCATAAAAATCGTGAGCTATAATAAAATGCTTCTTTTAATCACTACGTTTTAAAGGCAGTTTATTATAAGGCAATAGACATATACAGGTGTATGAACAGATGTTTACTGGAGCGTTATTTATGGTAATAAAAAATCAGAAACAATCAATATATTGTTCATCTATAAGCAGTTTGCTAAGCTATGGTACACCCACATAATGAAACACACCTCACAGGCAGGCTGCCGTAAAACTTAGCCGGAATTCGTGAAGAGTATTAAGAGAATTAAGTTAAAAATGTAAATAGTCTAGGAGTTCCTGTTGTGGTTCAGACATTAAGAATCCGCAAGTATCCATGAGGATTCAGGTTCGATCCCTGGCCCTGCTCAATGGGTTAAGGATCCAGCATTGGCACATGCTGCGGTGTAGGTTGCAGATGGGGGTCGGATCCCATGCTGCTGTGGCTGCGGTGTAGGCTCAAGCCCTAGCCTGGGAACCTCCACATGCTGTGAGTGTGGCCCTAAAAAGAGGGGGAAAAAAAGGTTAATAGTTGAAAAGTGGATCATGTGACTCACCAATTAAGAACACCAATAGCTCAATTTTAAAAATGGGCAAAAGAGGAGTTCCCGTCATGGCTCAGTGGTAACGAAACTGCCCAGTATTCATGAGGATGCGGGTTCGATCCCTGGCCTTGGATCAGGTGTTGCTGTGGCTGTGGCCTAGGCCAGTGGCAACAGCTCTGATTAGACCCCTAGCCTGGGAACCTCCATATGCCGGGGGTGCGGCCTTAAAAAGACAATACAACAACAACAAATGGTACAGATCAGTCTGAAAGATAGTTTGGTAGTTTCCTACAAAACTAAACATAATCTTACCGTATGATCCAGACATCACCGTTCTTGGTATTAACCCAAAGGACTTGAAAACTATGTCTGCACAAAAACCTGTACACAAATAACTATAGCAGCTTTATTCATGACTGACAAAACTTAGATGCAGCCAAGACGTCTAATAGATGAATAGATAAACTGTAGGATAAAAAGACAATGAAATATTCTTCAGCATTAAGAAGACACCATCCTTGGAGTTCCCGTCGTGGCTCAGTAGTTAACGAATCCGACTAGGAACCATGAGGTTGCGGGTTCGATCCCTGGCCTTGCTCAGTGGGATGAGGATCCGGCGTTGCTGTGAGCTGTGGTGTAGGTTGCAGACACGGCTCGGATCCCGTGTTGCTGTGGCTGTGGTGTAGGCCAGCGGCTGTAGCTCTGATTAAACCCCCTAGCCTGGGAACCTCCACATGCTGCGGGTGCGGTCCTAAAATGACAAAAGACAAAACAAAACAAAAAAACAGAAAAAAAGGAGACGCCATCCTAGGAGTTCCGGTCGTGGCTCAGTGGTAACGAACCCCACTAGGATTCATGAGGATTCGGATTTGATCTCGGGCCTCGCTCAGTGGCTTGAGGATCCGGTGTTACCATGAGCTGTGGTGTAGGTCGCAGATGTGGTTTGGATCTCGTGTCACTGTGGCTGTGGCCAGCAGCATATACCTTGAGTGCGGCCCTAAAAAGCTATTTAAAAAAAAAAAGAAGAAGATACCATTCAGTCACGAAGAGGAGTGGAAGAAGCTTAAAATGCATATTACTGGAGTTCCTGCTGTGGCTGTGGCAGAGTGGGTTATGAATCCAGTGTTATCTTGGTGGCAGCTCTGGTTTGTTCCCTGGCCCAGCGCAGTGCATTAAGGATATGGAACTGCTGCAGCTGTGGCAACGGGCGTGCAGGTCACAGCTGTGGCTCAGATTTGATCCCTGGCCTGGGAACTTCCATATGCTGTAGGTGTGCCCCCCCCCCCAAAGCTTACAAGAAAGAAGTCAATCTGAAAGGGCTACATACTGTTTGATTTCAACTATACCACTTTCTGGAAAAGGCAGAACCAGAGACCAAGCCAGGGGCTGGGGCAGGGAGAGAGATGAATAGGCGGAGCAGGTGATTTTGAGGGCAGAGCAACTATTTTGTACAATACTGTCTTGGTGGATACTTAACATAGTCTTACAACACAGAATGAATCCTAATGTAAACGATGGACTTTAGTTAATAATGTATCGATACTGTTTCATCAATTGTAATAAGTGAACCCCAGAAATGCAAAACGTTTATAAGGGAAACTGTGTGTATGCGCGGATGGGGTATATAAGAACTCCGTTTGATAACCAAAAACCGCTCTAAAAAATGAAGTCTATTAATAAAAACATCTACCTAATGAAGAAGGTGGTAGTATGCAATTAGTTCCGCGAGCGCGCGTGTGCAGTTTCACATCAAGCATCGAACGGCCCCAGAACGTCTGCATGGAAACTGCTAACATTTTGGATTGAAAGGTGAGCGACATAATCACAGTCCTGTTCCTTGGGGAGGTTGGGAAAGTTTACGTTCCCCGAACAGCTTGAATTTCTATAACGAAGGTAAAATCAACGAAACAATGAATGTGCTTCCACTTTTAAATATCTGCCTGGGGTTTAGGGAAGAGTTCACAGAAGGGATGTATCTTTACACCGGCATTTTCAGTGATGAAACGGCGCCCCCCCTGCCCGGCCAGCCCAGAAAACCTCCAGAGGCGGAGCGCGCCCTCACACCTCGAGGCCCGGCACCTGCTCCGCCCGCCCCACCGGGACCGCCCAGCTCCCCCTGGATTCCGCGCGCGACCCCGACCGGAAGCCGGGGGGCGGGTCCAGCGGCGCCCCGCCCCGGAATCCGCCCAATCAGAGCACGGGGCTCATTAATAGTGACCACGCCGGTCCCGCCTCCGCCTCCCGCGGCGCCGCCGCCCGCGCAGACCCAGAGCGCGGTCGCGGACGAAGATGGCGACCGCCATGTACTTGGAGCACTACCTGGACAGTAAGCGTCCCCCGCCCCACCCAGGCCCGCCACCCACGCCGGGCCGCGCCCACCGGGCCCCCTTCGCGCGTCAGGCTCTGCGCACGGACCCCGGGGCTCGTGGGGGCGGCGGGGAGCCGGGCGGCGGAGGCAGCGGGGGCGCTCGCGCGGCAGGCGGGGCCACGAGGGAGGGGCGCGCAGGGGGCGCGGCAAGGGGTCCCGCCATCACGGCCGCGCCAATTCCAGGTGCGTCACGGCGGGGAGGGGCCGGCGCGGCCCGGCCCCACCATCCCGGCTCGACCACGCCCACTCACCAACAGGCTCCGCCCACGGCCAGGCACCGCCCACCGCCGACTGTGCCCCGCCCTCTCCGCTCGGCCTTGCCCGTTCTGGTTCCCCCGCTCTTCCCCGCGGAGGTGGCCCACCGAGGTGGTTACGACCCAGCCAGTCTTCTTGGACTCGGCCGGGTTTGGGGGCCCCAGGACCTGGGGAGCTTGGAGGGCCTGGCTTCTGTGTCTGCCTGCGCTGTGACCGGGGAATTGCTTCCCAGCCCGCTGGTGCATCTCAAGGCTTTCTGGTGTGGAGGCTCCCCAGGGCTGTCTCTGCGCAGGCGGTTTGGGGGCGCAACTTCCAGGGCTGGGTAGGCTGTTCAGAGCGGTGGTCATCACAGTGGCCCAACGGCCCGAGCTGTAGACCTCGCTGGAGGACTCCTGAGCAGGTGGTGGCTCACCGCGTTTCACAGAGGGGGCGGTGTCGCCTGCGGAGGCTTAGTAGCTTGTCCCTGTCAAGCAGTGGAGAGTGGAGACCTCGGGTTTAAACCCTGCGTCCTGGCTCTGGCTGGGAGGTGGCTGGGGGCGGGGGCTGGGTCAGGTGGCTCTGGGGCGCTGGGCTGCACTTGGGGTGTTCAGAGCCATTCTGGGCTGGGGGCCCCACCGGAGGTTGCTGAGAGCGGGGAGTGACCCCTGCTCTGGGGAGGACGGCAAGGATCCAGCCCTCCCGGAGGGTTCCTAAGTCCCGGCCCCACCTGAGCACAGGGCCCTGGGTAGGAGAGCTCAGCGGAGGCAGGGGCCTCCACCTAGGTGTCTGCTGGGTGGCACTGGGGCTTGCCCTTCTGTGGCCTGCAGCCTGCCTGGTGGGCCCCTGCAGAGGGACCGAGGGACATGAGTTCTGTCCTGTGCGGGGGCCCCTGCATGAAGGTTTGGGACCTTGAGCACCTTCTGTGTTACAGGAAGGCAGACATGATTCTCCCTTTTTCTGGAACTCACTGTTGAGTGGGGCAGGTAGAAGTTTCCAGGCCGTGAAAGAGCCCAGCAGGTCCTGACAGTGCAGGGGTGGCACTGTCCTGTCAGCCCCAGTGGGGTAGCAGGGGGCCCATATGAGGGTGTGCTGGACCTAGAGGCTAGCTGCTTTGTAAGATCAGATTTAGCTCCTAAAGTGATCAGCTGCGGAGGGGCCAAGGCTGGACCAGGAGTGTGGTGTGCGGGTGCAAAAGCAGTGGGGCGGGGCCCTCCACCTGTGCTGCCCAGCGCGGTCTGTTTAATTGTAAGTAAACCTGAGTGAGAGGTGAGGTTGAGTCCCTCTGCTTACTAGCCCATTTCAGGCACTCGGTAGCCCCATGTGGCTGCGTCCTCATAAAGTCCCACGTGCAGCACTGGCTGGCCATCCCTGGTGCCCTGCAGCTCAGAGTCGAGTTGAGGGAGATGGGGCCCACCGGGCTTGGGGCGTGTTCCCTAGGGAGGGGCGTCTACAGGGGAGGGGTGACCTGGGCCTTGGGGTGGAAGAGTCACATGGCATCTTCTTGCCTCTGCTTGCACCTTGTTTCTGCTTTCACCTCTACCTTCTCGAGCTTCTGACAGCCTCTGTTACCAGTGTGTCCAGAGTTTGGCACAAGTCACTAAAAAAGGATATCTTAATCCTGACTTTGTGTTTCAGGTATTGAGAACCTTCCCTGTGAACTTCAGAGGAACTTCCAGCTGATGCGAGAGCTGGACCAGAGGACGGAAGGTGGGTTCGGGCCTCTCAGTTCAGCCAGTCCCTGGAGATTGGAGCACCAGGGTACTGGGGTGGCACCAGTCCTCCAAGGGACCTGGTTCAGGGGGTTGCTGGCCAGCCCAGTGCCTTAGATAGTGTCTCAGGGGGAGTGCTGATTCTCCTTTTTTTTTTTTTTTTTTTTTTTAGGGCTACACCCACGGCATATGGAAGATCCCAGGCTAGGGGTTGAATTGGAGCTGCAGCTGCTGGCCTACACCATAGCTCACAGCAAAGCCAGATCCCCGACCCACTGAACAAGGCCAGGGGTGGAACCCACATCCTCATGTATAATAGTCGGACTCGTTTCTGCTGTGCCACAATGGGAACACCATGATTCTTTAAAATCAAACGTAGGGAGTTCCCCCCATGGCTCAGCTGTTAATGAATCTGACTAGCATCCATGAGGATGCAAGTTCAATCCCTGGCCTTGCTCAGTGGTTTAAGGATCTGGTGTTGCCATGAGCTGTGGTATAGGTCTCAGACGTGGCTTGGATCCTGCGTTGCTGTGGCTGTGGTGTAGGCTGGCAGGTACAGTTCCTATTTGATTCCTAGCCTGGGAACCTCCATATGCGGCAAGTGAGACCCTAAAAAGTTAAAAAAAAAAATCACCAAAAAAACAAAAAATCAAACTTAATCCTTTGCATTTTTATGCACCATTATGTCACATCTTTATAATCATACCTTCTCCTTGCAAGTCAAAATGTTTATCTTTTCTTCAAAAGATTTTCTATCTTCAGCCTATGTGCACATAGTTTATTTTATTTTATTTATTTTTTTGCTTTTTAGGGCTGCATCCGCGGCATATGGAGGTTCCCAGGCTAGGGGTCTAATCGGAGCTGTAGCTGCCGGCCTATGCCACAGCCACAGCAACGCGGGATCCGAGCCGCGTCTGCAGCCTACACCACAGCTCACGGCAACGTTGGATCCATAACCCACTGAGCGAGGCCAGGGATCGAACCCACAACCTCATGGTTCCTAGTTGGATTGGTTAACCACTGAGCCACGACAGGAGCTCCTTATCTCCCTGTTTCTAAACAGCCTGTTTTTGCTGCTGTTTCTTACTTCCTGCTGGTTTTAGGTTTGTATCTGTTTGGTAATTACAGAAAGTGGGGATTTACGTCTCCAGTTTCGCTGTCCTTAGTTTGTGTGCGCACATCTCCCTCTTCCTGTCCCCTGGGTGCAGTGGACTAGAATTGGAATTGTGGTGCTTTGGTGATGGGGTTTCTGTCGGGCTTGTGACTGAGCCTGTTTTGTGTAACCACTTTTCTTGGAGTTCATACTTTGCTTTGCCTCTTGGTTTTGTTTTCCACCTTTTCAGCGTGTCTGCTGCACCCACCCACCTGCCTGTTCTCTGTGTGCTCTCCACGGAGGCCTCCCGTGGAGCCCTGTCCTGCGGGTCCCGTCCGGGCTGGCTGTCCCTGGGCTGGCCCGCGGCTCCTCTCCTGTGTGGAACTTTGCGTCCTAGGTCGTAAGCGCCCATGGCTTGAGTGGCCCCTTGTTGCAGAAGAGCCTTTTCTTGCTGGCTTCTTGGGGCAGGGCACGTGGGAGGTAAATTTCCTATGACGTTTCAGGTCTGAAAGCGTAGCGATGAGTAGTTGGGCTGGGTGTAGAATTCCGGGTGACCTCAGTCCCGCAGCATGTGCGAGGCGTGGCTTCATTGTCCCCGGCCGTGGCTTCTGTGTTGCTGTCAAGAAGTCTGGTGCCATTTGGTTTCCCATTCTTTGTACACATGACTTTTTTCCCCCTTCTTGTCGAAGCCTTTAGGCTTTTCTCTTTATCCCCCAGGTTTTCCATTTCTTGGTGATGTGCTTGGGCGTGGGCAGTTCTCCATTCATTGTGCTGGGCACCGTTTTGCAAGACTGGGGGCCCGTCCTCGCGGTGAACAGACGTCTTTGCCGGGAAACAGAGCGTCTCTGTACAGACGCGGCGTCAGCGCTTACAGACTGCTTAGCAGTGAATCTAAGGGTCTCTTTGCCAGAGACCCTCTTCCCAGTGCCAGGGGCCTAGTGGGCGCCCTGAGCAGTGCCCCTGCTCACCCAGGGCTGTGCCCTGAGTTTTCACCTGCAGCAAGTTTCCTCACCTGTCAACCAAACGGTTAAGAGTTGGGTCTGTTTCTGCCTTTAACGTCAACAGAAGTCAACAGAATCATCTTTCGTGTTTTCCTTTGTGTCTTGCTTTTCTCTTTCGGTGTCGCCTTTCGTGGGATTAACCCTTGTGTGGTCCTTTTGTGGCTGGGCAGTGTTCTGTGGTGGGAATGGACCACAGCTCATTCACCTTCTTTGGGTCATCTCCTGTTTTCTGCAGTGTGGAGTGTTTTCCCCTGGGGAACCTGGCCTCAGACTTCAGGGTGCGTGCCTGAGCGCAGGACACCGGCTCGCCGCGGGGCGGCTGTCCCGTGCCAGGGCTCTCAGGCACGTGGTCATGGTGTCTGGGACCCTGTGCCCACCGCCCCGCTGTAGCCGCTCTTTTGCTGGAACTCGCTTGGGTTGGGCTGTATCGGCCACCCGTCTGGGGAGCGCGCGCGAGGCTCTGGGCACGGGGACGAGCTCTGCGCCGTCTCTCTCAGATAAGAAAGCCGAGATCGACACCCTGGCTGCCGAGTACATCGCCACGGTGAAGACCCTGTCCCCCGACCAGCGCGTGGAGCACCTGCAGAAGATCCAGAGCGCCTACAGCAAGTGCAGGGAGTACAGCGACGACAAGGTGCAGCTGGCCATGCAGACCTACGAGATGGTGAGCGCGCGCCGGCCTCTGCCGTGCGCCGGCCTCTGCTGTGCTGCCCTTCCTTGCAGCCAGGGAGCTGCCCAGACCGCGACTACCGTCCTGTCTTCTGTGCCCATTCTGCTTGTTTACGGGGTTGTGGGAGCTGTTCGCTGGGTCCATCCTTAATGCTTGGCCTCTGTCAGCTGTAGGTAAAGTCCTAGAACATGTTCTGTGCCGTTCCCTCTCGAGTCAGCACCACGCGGGGCTCACCAGTGGCGCAGAGCCGCTGTCCCGAGCCGAGCGTGAGGCTGTAGGGCGGCACCAGGAAGACAGACAGCACCCTTAAAGCCTGCGTCTGGCGGTGCACGAGGAGGGCCCCACAGAGGGCACCTGGTGCTTCGAGCTGGGTCTCAGTGCCCAGGAGCACTGCATGCCTGCACGCGTAGCTGCGTGTCCAGGAGCTGACCTGGCCGGCTGTCGTGAGGACGGTCCCCGTGCCTCCGAGGCGGTGCTCCTCTCCAGACCGGGCCGCAGCGGGCCGCTTCCTCGGGACTGTCTCTGCCGCGGCAGTGGTCCTGTGCCATCGCGGGCGCGGGCTGCCTCCTCCTCCTCGCGTCTGGCTCCGCCCTGTGCCTGAAGCTTCAGCTCACTTTCTGCGGAATAACCTATATGTTCTTCCCATCTTTAAGTTCAGGTTCAGTGGCTAATGTCCTCGCCCCAATTCCGTCGTGTTTCCCCACTTGGTCCCCTGTGGCCTGCCTTTACGGCCCTTGGCTGAGCAGCACGGGCTCTGTGCATGTGTCAGGGATGCGGGGAAAAAAGACCCTGCATCAGCTTTGAAAGAGAGGGCCTTGTTCTGGCGGAGCTTTGTTTTTTGTTTTGTTTTTTGTCTTTTTGCCTTATCTAGGGCCGCACCTGCGGCATGTGGAGGTTCCCAGGCTAGGGGTCTAACAGGAGCTGTAGCCGCCGGCCTTCGCCACAGCCACAGCAACGCGGGATCCGAGCCGCGTCTGCGACCTACACCACAGCTCACGGCAACACCGGATCCTTAACCCGCTGAGCGAGGCCAGGGGTCGAACCCGCAACCTCATGGTTCCTAGTCGGATTCGTTAACCACTGAGCCACGACGGGAACTCCTGGCAGAGCTCTGCTGATTCTAGGCTCAGTACGGTGGGGCGGGGCTTCCTGTGCATTCAGGCGCTCGTGATCCCGAGATGCGTTGCCCTCACGTGTGATGGAATGTGTGAGCACCCTTCTGTGTAGGTGGATAAACACATACGAAGGCTGGACGCGGACCTGGCTCGCTTCGAGGCGGACCTGAAGGACAAGATGGAAGGCAGCGACTTTGAAAGCTCTGGAGGACGGGGGCTAAAAAGCAAGTCTTAATTTTTCTTTATTTTGTTGTTGTTAACTATGGAGTCTTGAAAAATTTTGTCTGATAAGTGCATAAGGAACATTATGATAAATGTCACATTTGGTACATCTTGTCCTCCTTTAGTGAGTTCTGTGAACAAAGCTGGGGTCTTTGTTGTTGCAGAAGGTCGAGGTCAGAAAGAAAAGAGGGGCTCCCGGGGCCGCGGCAGGAGAACCTCAGAGGAAGACACACCGAAGAAGAAGAAGCATAAAGGGGGGTGAGAGGCACTTTCTTCCTCTTTCCCCCCAGAGAACTTCATTGGTACTGACTCAGGGTCTGGAAAGGCCAATGACTGTAAGGCTCAGGGTGCTTTACCTGCGCCAGGCGTGCTGCGTCTCCTGGCGCGTTATCTGTGCCAGGCGTGCCGCAGCTCCTGCTTTACCTGTGTCGGGGCAGTTGGTCCTCAGCAGCCCGAGGGAGCACTGTTGTTGGAATTGGCGAGCCTAATTCAAGCGTAGAGCTGGTGTGGGTGAGGGCAAGTGTTGCAGCAGGTAGTCCGGCTCCAGACCCTGTTCTTTTCACCGCCGCGTGCCCTGCCTCTTGAGCGACACGGGGATGTTTGGTGCCATTCAAGCCAAGCCGCTTTCTAGCTGAACGTGTTTCAGTTGAATGTTTCATATATAAATACCTAGTTTAGATAGACTCACTATTAAATTGTGTGACTGCAATTATTAAATGTGTCTTTTAACTTGAACTTCAGAATATTTCATTTAAAACTCTCCCACAGGAGTTCCCGTTGTGGTTCAGTGGTTAACAAATCCGACTAGGAACCATGAGGTTGCGGGTTCGATCCCTGGCCTTGTTCAGTGGGTTGAGGATCCGGCGTTGCCGTGGGCTGTGGTGTAGGTCGCAGATGCAGCTCGGATCCTGCGTTGCTGTGGCTACGGCGTAGGCCGGCGGCTACAGCTCCGATTGGACCCCTAGCCTGGGAACCTCCACATGCCATGGGTATGGCCCTAAAATGACCAAAAAAAGGCAAAAAAAAATAAATAAAATAAAGCTCTCCCACTCACTAACCCTGTCCCCAAAGTGTTACAGCTCCACAGAGGCGGTGAGTGGACCACAGAGAAGACGCAGCCACGTGGCTTCTGTGGAGATGGTCCTGACAGTTACGGGTGGAGCTCAGAGGAGTTAGTTCTAGACAAAACCAGGGCAGTTTCAGTTCTTAAAACCTGGTCTTTAAACTTTTATCTTAAAGTAAGCAGCACCTTTGTACTGTAAAGTAATGCACACAAAGTGGATCCGTGGTTTAAGAGTCCCTGTAGGAGGTACATCTCTGTGACGGTCGCCTGGCCAGTGACCGGCGGCCCGGGGCCCTTCCCTGTGCCTCGCCCGAGTCTTCACGTCCTCCCTTGACCCCTGACCCACACGGCCGAGAAGGACTGGGTATTTACCTCCATTCTCTCTGTGGTTTTGTCCCCAGCACGTGCACACCTGGGCACTGTAGTTTAGTCTTGCTGTTTTGAGTTTTGGTTTTTTTTTTTTTTTTCTTTAATGGCTGCACCTGCAGCATATGGAAGTTTCTAGGCCAGGGACTGAATCCGAGCTATAGCTGAGACCTGAGCTGCAGCTGTGGCAAGCAAGATGCTTTAACCCACTGTGCTGGGCTAGGGATCGAACCCTCGCCTCTGTAGCGACCCAAGCGACTGCAGTCAGATTCTTAACCCACTGCATCATGGCAGGAACTCCATTGCTGGTGTGTTTTTTTTTTAAGATTTTTCTTTTTTCTTTTATAGTTGATTTTCAATGTTCTGTCAATTTCTGCTGTACAGCAAAGCAATCCAGTCATACGTGTGTGTGTGTATATATATATATATGTTATACACACACATTCTTCTCACATTATCCTCCATCGTGTTCCATCACAAGTGACAAAGTGACAAGATACGGAGCTGAGACTTTATCAGGGGGAGTTAGTGTCCCTTTCCCAATGCTCACATCCAATCATTAAAATAGACTTTACAAAAATATAAAATCTGCCTGAGAATGATAGGAATCGGACAGTACAGTGGTATAGCAGCCCCTATCCTGCTGAGTAGCTGTTGTTTTTTTAAACCTTGGTTTTTTTCCATACCAATTAGACAACTTGAGAAAGCTACATTTAAAATGTACTTTAAAACAAAGTGGAATTAGAGAAAAAGACATGTGCATTTGAAAGCATTTTGCACTGTACCGAAAATCTTGCAGTAAAACAGTATGCCAGTTCCTAAAATGTAAGTTAACAGAAATCTCAATTTAGATTAACTTTTTAAGGAATAATTTACATACAATAAAATGTTCTCATTTTAAGTATACAGATTGGGAGTTCCCGTCATGGCACAGCAGTTAACGAATCCGACCAGGAATCATGATGTCGCGGGTTCGATCCCTGGCATCCCTCAGTGGGTTAACAGTCCTGCATTGCCATGAGCTGTGGTGTAGGTCGCAGACGCGGCTTGGATCTCGTGTCGCTGCGGCTCTGGCGTAGGCTGGCAGCTAGAGCTCCGATTAGACTTCTAGCCTGGGAACCTCCACGTGCCACGGGTGTGGCCCTAAAACAACAAAAGGCAAAAAAAAAGTGTACAGGTTGATTCTGTAGTCACCTTCTTTAAAGTTAGAACTAGTCACCCTTTCTATTTCTTCTTGAGTCAGTTTTGGTAACCTTTGTCTTTCACGGAATTGGTGGTTTGGTGGAAGTTGTCAGGTGATTGACATCGAGTCACTCGTAACGTCACATTGTTACCCTTTTGATGTGGGGCTGTACTCATGCTCCCTCTTCTAGACCTGAGGTTGGCAATTTATACCTTCTCATTTTGCCTTGATCTTTTCACAAAACTGACTTTTGGTTTTATTGATTTTTATGTTTTCTTTATTTTTTTTATATTTCTTTTTAAAAAATTACCATGATTATTATTTTTCTTTTCATGGCCGCACCTGTTACATATGGTGGTTCCTGGGCTAGGGGTCGAATCGGAGCTGTGGCTGCAGGCCTGCGCCACAGCCACAGCAGCAGGGGATCTGAGCTGTATCTGAGACCTGCGCTGCGGCTTGCCACAGTGCTGGACCCTTAACCCACTGGGTAAGGCCAGGGATTGACCCTGTGTCCTCATGGACACTGTGTCGAGTTCTTAACCTGCTGAGCCACAGTATGAACTCCTCTGTTTCATTTATTTCTGCTCAGACCTGTATTATTTCCTCCCTGCTCCTTGGCTGAGGTTTACTTTGCTTTTCCTGAGGTAGAAGTAGTTTGACCATTGATTTTTCTCGTACCTTCCTCCTTGGCTTTTTAAATATAAAGGTACAAATTTTCTTCTAATTACTGTTTTAGTTGCATCCCGCAGATTTTGATGTGTTTTTACTTTTATTTCATTCAAAATATTGAAGAAAAAAAGTTTTTTTCGGCCACACACATGGCACATGGAAGTTCCCAGGCCGGGGATAGAACCTGCGCCACAGCCGTGGCGATGCTGAATCCTTAGCTCGCTGTACCACACGGGAACCGCCTTAAGATTTTTCGTTTGTGGAGTTCCCTTCGTGGCTCAGTGGTTAACGAATCCGACTAAGAACCATGAGGTTGCGGGTTCGATCCCTGGCCTTGCTCAGTGGGTTAAGGATCCGGCGTTGCCGTGAGCTGTGGTGAAAGTTGCAGACGCGGCTCGGATCCCGCGTTGCTGTGGCTGTGGCGAAGGCCGGCGGCTACAGCTCCTGTTAGACCCCTAGCCTGGGAACCTCCATATGCCGCGGGTGCGGCTCCACATAAAGGCAAAAAGACAAAAAAAAAAAAAAAGATTTTTCGTTTGTGATTTTTCTTTGACCCATAGCTTCTGTAGAATTGTTTCTCAGCTTCCAGATAATTTGAGATTTTTGATGTAATTTTTAATTTCAATTTCTAATTTAATTCTGTTGTGATCAGAGAACATTCTGCAATTGAAATAACCTGAAATTGAATAAGACTTGTGTCACGGTTTCTGAATGTTCCACATACACTTGAAAGGAGCGTGTGTCTTACTCTTGCTGGGTAGATGTAAGGGAGGTGGCCTGGAGGCGGGGCTGTTCGGGGTCTCTTGCCCTTTACGGTGATGCTGTCTGCTTGTTTTGTGAATTCCTGAGAGGGTATGAGACTCGGTCTTGACTCTGTCTCTCCTTTCTGCTCCGTTAGCTTCTGCTGTGTATATTTGAAATCTCTGGTGTCTGGAGGTGTAGACAGAGTTTTTTTTTTTTTTTGTGACTCCTTTATCATTATTTATGTTGTCATTCCCCATAATGCTCTTTGTTTTGAAGTCTGTTTTGTTTAATATTAGTATAGCCATTCTGAGTGTCTTAGGGTGAGTTTTTACAAGGTATATTTTTTCTCTTTTGCTTTCTGTTACTTTCACGTTTGTGTTTTTGTGTTTAGAGTGAGTTTCTTGAAAGCAGCACATAATTGAGTCTTGTTTTTTTATCTAGTTTGACAATGTCTACCTTTTCATCGCAATATTTACATTATTCAGATTTAAAGTAATTAGTGTTATGGTTGGGTTTAAATTTTCTGTCTTGCTATTAGTTATCTCTTGGTCCCATCTGTTCTTTTCCTGTCTTTTGGATTAACCATGTTTTTTCAGTATATTCCATTTTAAGGACTATACTAGTGTGTATGCCAGTTTCATTAACTTACCATGAGTTTCAAATAATATAGTATTTCATGTTTAAGAGTCTACGTAGATATTTTGTTCTCTGTCTCCTGTTTTTTGCGCTATTATTAAAAATTTTACTTCTACGGAGTTCCTGTCATGGCGCAGTGGAAACGGATCTGACTAGGAACCATGAGGTTGCAGGTTCGATCCCTGGCCCTGCTCAGTGGGTTCCAGAAGCTCAATGAGCTCCACACAGAACAAAAAACCTACACCAGCACACATCATAATTAAATTCTAAAAATCAAGTTGCAGGAGTTCCCGCTGTGGCCCTGCCACAGCAATGTGGGACCTAAGCTGCATCTGCGACTTGTGCCATAGCTCAGGGCAGCGCCGGATCCTTAACCCACTGAGCGAGGCCAGGGATTAAACCTTCATCTTCATGGGTACTAGTTGGCTTCGTAACCCACTGGGCCACAGCGGGAACTCCTGCAACTTGATTTTTAGAATTTAATTATGATGTGTGCTGGTGTAGGTTTTTTTTTCTGTGTAGAGCTCATGGAGCTTCTGGAACTGTTAGTTTATAGTTTGCATCAGATCTGAAATTTTTTAGCCAGTTTTTCCCTCTGTCACTTTTATGGGGCTCCCAGCGTGAGAGTGGATCTCACAGAGTAGCCAGGACGTGTCTGCCCTGAAGGGCGGGAGGCACCTCGGAAGAGGGTCAAGGTTCCTGCGGGGCTCACCCCCGTCCCCTGGGGTGAGTGTGGGAGGGAGGCCCCTTGGCAGGTGAGACACAGAACCCTGGACGTGACAGTGTCCCAGCCCAGAGTCCTACTTGAAGCACAGAGCGGGTTTCCGTGTTGCTTACACAAGAAGGCCCCGTCCCCAGAGCAGAGTCCTCACAGAGGGAGACACCTGCCTGGCCCTAGGGCCCTCCTGGGGTGGGGGGGCAGTGTGTACTCGTGTCAGGGGACAGTGGTGGCCAGGACGCAGATCACGAAGGCACAGAGCGTTTCTGGGGAGCAGGTTTTCTTCTTTCACCCTGCACACAGCTCAGCCGCCTCCTCCCTCGGCTTTCCCTTGCTGCGTCCCTGTCCCCATGGGACTCGCGGTGTCACCACGTGCGTGTTTGCGTATGCGCCTGTCTCCTGGCTTGGGGGCGGGTGTTCTTTCTGTACCAGTGGGAGTACCCCGTCTACTCTGGTCTGCAGCGTCTACGCAGGTCTGCAGCTCTGAGGGTTATTGAAAGCAGTGAAACGCGTGCATCTGTCCCGCCGACCCCTCCCTTCACACGGATGGACAAGGCAGGGCTGTGCAGCCATTTGGCGGAGGCGTGGGTGGCGCGGGGTCCTGGCTGGGCTGCTGGGTGGGGACCAGCGGGGAGCTGCAGGGACGAGGGGGGCTGGCCGTCGCCCTGGCCTGGGCAGGCACTGGCTCCTGAGATGAGAGTCCAGGGAGAGCGGGGGAGCCAGCTGCTTCTGTGGGTTGGGGCGAAGGTGAAGGTGCCGTGCAGACACGCTGGCCGATCTTGTGGGAGGACCTGCAGGGTGAGCTGGTGGAGGCAGGGCCGGCCCTGCCCCTGGACCCTCTGATGGGCCCGTGGTCTTGGGCGTTGCTGAGTGTCCACTGGTGGGAGGTGACACATGCCTCTGTGGACAGGCTTGGAGCAGGTTCGGGTTGGGCTGGGGTCCTGTCCCCAGGACTGGCCAGTGCTGGGTGCTGAGTGCCTTCCTGGTGTGTCCTTGCCTGGTGCCCTCGGAGACCTGACCCCCGCTCACAGCCACTGTCCCCTGCAGGTCTGAGTTCAGCGACACTGTGCTGTCCGTGCATCCGTCCGACGTACTGGATATGCCCGTGGACCCAAACGAGCCCACATACTGCCTGTGCCACCAGGTGTCCTACGGGGAGATGATCGGCTGTGACAACCCAGACGTGAGTGTCAGGCCTCGGGCAGGGGCTCCCGGGGTGGGCGGGCGCGCGGGTGCTGACGGCTGCCTGCTCCTTGTCTTGCAGTGTCCCATCGAGTGGTTTCACTTTGCCTGTGTGGACCTGACCACGAAGCCCAAGGGAAAATGGTCAGTATGGGCGCCGGCTCCCTACCGCTGGTCCTGGCCCTGGCGGGCCTGCCTCTTCCCGTGGCCCCTTGGCGGTAGCTGTCACTTGAGTAAAGCTGGCCAGTCCCCAGGGACGGGATCCTTTGTCGACCTGTGCCGAGTGACAGCCTGGACCGCTGCCCTCCTTGTCTCTTGTGTGTGGCACCCTGTTTCCCGTGGTGCCTGTGCAGAGGGAGGGAGTGGTCTCCGAGGCACCGTCTGCGGTGGGTGACCGGAGGGCGGCCAGGTGCAGGCTTGGAGCTGCCAGGGGGCGTGGGTGACGGATCGGAGGCTGGGCGGCGGCCCAGAGCAGGCTTGGCCTGGGGAGGCGTGGGGCTCCTGGGCACGGGGCAGGCCGGGAGGGCAGCTGGAGCTGTTTGCGGGACTTCTGCGGGGGAGAGGCCAGCAGGCGTTGGGAGGAGGGGCTCTGCAGGCGAGGGTCATCCCCTGTGTTCAGGGAAAGGGCGGGACAGGCAGAGCACTGGAGCCGGGGTGGCCCACCCCTGCCGCCTGTCCCCGGGTCCCCTGTGCTCCCGCGGAGACGGCAGAGCCCAGAGTGTGGGTGCTCACTGGCCAGTGTCGCTCCTCTGCGGCCTGGCAAGGATGTGCCCACTTGCAGGCCTGGACCCGATGCTGGCCAGTGGTGGCTGGGGCCTGGCAGCCGAGTCACGTGCCTGTCAGCCGCCTCCCTTGTGTCTCTGGGCCCAGGAGCTGCTGAGAGCCGCCTCTGCCCAGTCTCAGGCTCTGGAACCTGCTCACCCGGGGTCTTCAGGGAGTGCCCGTTCATCATGCAGACGCCAGGGCCGCTCAGCCTGGCTCATCCTGGGGCAGGGCCGGGGTCTGCGCCCGCCTGCTTGGGGGGCGCCAGCCGGGCGGGTCCCCTCCGTCTTGGTCCTGGTGGCCCCGTCATCACTCAGGGAGGACCGGCGACCTTGACCGAGAGGGATGCTAGTGTGTGGACACCTGCCAGTGGCTCTGTGTCTCATCCCCCGACTTCAGGGCAGACGTGCCAGGTGGCGCGGCCACACGAGTTTTCCTAACGGGAGACAGGCCCCTGTGGGTCTCTTGTCTGGCGCCGTGTCGCCAGGGAGACGCTGGGACACAGGGCTTGGGCCTCCCGAGTGCAGGGGCCCCTCACTGTTCCTTTCTTGTCGCAGGTTCTGTCCACGGTGCGTCCAGGAGCGGAGGAAGAAGAAATAAGGGAGAGGCTGACGCCTGGACCGGGGCCACCGCCCCTGTTCCTGCAGTTCCTGTTGCAATATTTTACCTTCATTTTAAAACTACCTTGTTCTGAACGATCTCTGATAGCCCGAGGGCCAGTTGTCATTCTGGATGTTCCCTGAAGCGGTCCCCTGAGCCCTGTTGGCACAGAGGTGTGATCTCACTGGGACTTTGCCACCGTGACTTTATCCTCATGACTGTACAGACCCGGCCCCAGGGCACCCGTGGGGGTGCGATGCTGCCGTCGCCCTCCCTGGAGGCGCGAGCCTGGCCTTGGCTGCCTGTGTTCCTGGGGCTGCTGCCCTGGGCCCGGCCCGAGCGCGTCTGTCCTCGAGAGCGGAGCCCCACCCGGAAGGGCTCCGGCCACACCGCCTGGTGTCTGGACCCTGGTTCCCTCCGTGAGGGGTTGGCTCTCTGGAAACGGCTCTCCAGCAGCCGACGGGCCGTCGGTCTCCGTGACCCGGCCAGTGAGATGGGCCGCTGTGCTCTTTCTCCGGGGGCTGCTGACGTTCTTACTGTGAAGACGCGGCGTCGTGACAGCGTGAAGACAGTGTCTGTGTGGAAGCCAGTCCAGGCTCCTGGGAGCCGATCAGGTTCTTAGAGCTGAGGGGACGACGATTACGTGCTGTGATTTGTGAATTTCTTGTGCCACGGTAGCAGTTCTGGAATGAAGTTGGGAAACTAGAGTGCACTGTGTCTTTAGTCAGGTCACCGAACCGGCTTGGAGCCGGCGTGGGGGGTAGTGGGGAGACTGCGTACGTTTGGTGCGTCGTGATCCGCGTGTGGTGGTCCGGAAAGTGTGACTCTGAGACCCCCGACACGTCTGCGGAGGTCAGAGGGCTCCTGCGGGAGGAAGGCAAGCCCGCCTCGGTCCCCAGGCCCGATTCCGCGGCACAGACGTGGGGCTGAAGTTCCCAGCCTGGAAAAGGTGCATTTTCTCTGGAAGGAGGGCCTCAGGGAGGACACGCCTGCCGCCTGGCCGCCGCTCCTCCGTTTCCTGTCCTCAGCCTGGAGGTCGGGCAGAAAGGAACCGTGAGGCCGCGTCCCTGCTTCCCAGCGGGGCCCAGCCGCGCCCCGGCTCCGTCCTTTCGGCCAGGGTGCAGGCGACCTGCTCCCGCGTCCGCTCGCTGGCGCGGCCCCACTCGCGGGCGCGGTGCTGCGGCCGGGGCTTTCCAGGCGGACAGCTCTCGGGGAGCAGTTCCTTGCTGCTGCTCCAAAGTCGGGCGCCTCCGCCTCCGAGTGAGTGTCAGCCGCACCCTCGGCTCCGTCTCGGCCAGGGACCGGGGGCCCTTGTATTTAGAATCTTAGCTTGTTGTTAACACAGGTACTTAAAGCTTGTGGGGAATAAACTGTGGAAATTTTATTTTTCTTCACTCTTCACCAGTTTCTGTGAAGAAGACAGGTAAGTACAGTGAGCCCGTGAGCTTCCTTTAGAAGTGAACTTAACTTCTGCACTTCGTCTCTGGACCCTTCACGCTCGATGTTATCATGGAAAACGATGGTGTTGGTGGACCTGGGCTGGCAGCTGTACATTCTGATTGTCACCGGGTTTCCTGAGGCCTTGGTCACCTCCCAGGAAGGGTGACCGACTTCTCTGTTTTAAGCTTTCGGTTAGGCTTCGATGGTGTCAGCCTGCTGGTCACCGTGCATAAACAGCCCATGTGCGGATCTTTTTCTCTTTTTTTGTAACGTTTCTCTGCTTATCTGTTTCTAGTGTTTACTTTTACTGGTTACGATGTATCAGCCAAAATAATGTGCACGCAGCTTTGGAGAAAACGGAAAACCTGAGCAGATTAGGCTGAGGTCTGGAGTGCCGTTCGGAGCGCAACTGAAGGCCTTCCTGGCTCCCGGGGCCGCGCCACGCGGAGGACACGGGGTGGGATGGGGTGGCTCCAGGCCCGGCTGCCTCCCTCCTGGGGTGCTCAGGCTGGACCCCTGCCCCGCAGCCCCTCCTCCGGGTCTGCTGCTGCCGGGGCTGGGCCGGGCCGGCTGGGCCCTGTGGCAACTGTCCCCTGTGGCCGGGGCTTAGCTGTGACGGGGGTGTCCTGGCCCAGCAGAGCGGCCAGCCCTCGGGGGAGTGACCCCTGTTTTTCCCACCAGAGACCTCACGCTGCTCTAATGGAAGCAGCTCCTTCAAACTCAGGCTGAGCTAGTGGAGCTCAGGGCCGGGACGAAGGCACCGAGGCTCATGTGACTGTGCCCGCTGTGCAGGCGACGAGAAACTGGTACTGCCGTGACCGTGTGAGTGGGCGGCTTCCTGCCTGCCGGGGGCAGCAAGTGGGGGCGGGTCACAGGGCTGCGTGGGGACAGTGGCCGGCCGTGTGTCAGTCCTGCCCGCTGAGAGTCACCGGCAGCCCTCGGCAGAGACCGCCTCAAGCAGTAACGCTACCCAAGAGCAGCTTCCCACGTGGCCGTCGCCGGGCTGGGCATCGAAGGTGCAAGATTGTCCTCAGTTTTCGTGAACCATGGTTGGTCTTCGTTACCTGTGCTGAGAGGAATTTTAAAATGGGAAGTCTCAGAAAAACATCCTCATTCAGAAGAGCGTTCTGTGAAATTTCCTTCTCGTGTTCACCTTAACCACATTTCATCCCCAAAGATGATGCAGCTTTAACGTGAATGTCACATTTTATTTTCTAGGAATATTATCTGTGTCCTCTTTGTAAAGGAAAGATGCTATTGTAAATCTTTTTATTAAGTAATGTAAAGATGTATATCTGTATTTTTGGATCATGTTATAGAATATGGATATATTGTTTAATGAATAAAGTATTTTTTGGGAACAAACATTTGAGGGTGCATCATTTCAGGAAATGCTGAAACTTCAGTGAGAAGCACATCCTGTGTTGAATTTTGAAGGGGGCGGCAGTGGACTGGAGGGGTGGTGTCACTGCCAGGGGCCTCTCCCTGCTCAGAGGACCGCTCTGGGCCTCAGCCAACTGTGCCTTTGGGCTCATGAGGAGGATGTGTGCTCAGAGGGAGTTCCCGTCATGGCTCAGTGGTTAACGAATCTGATAGGCATCCATGAGGACACAGGTTCGATCCCTGGCCTTGCTCAGTGGGTTAAGGATCTGGCATTGCTGTGAGCTGTGCTGTAGTTCACAGACATGGCTCGGATCCTGCGTTGCTGTGGCTGTGGTGTAGGCTGGTAGCTGCAGCTCCAATTCAACCCCTTGCCTGGGAACTTCAATACGCCACAGGTTCGGCCCTAAAAAGCAAAAGCAAAGTAAAAAGATGTGTGCTCGGAGCGGAGGCTGAGGGCCACCCTGTAGAGGCATGGTGCTTCCTCAGGGACAGGAGGGTTCCCCCACCCCCGCCTGCCGGAGCCCCTGGGGCTCAGCAGCTCTCAGCGCCCACCCTTGAGGAGAGTTTACAGGGGTGAGAGCTCCTGCTGTGGCGCAGCAGGTTAAGGACCTGGCATTGTCTCCGGCTGCTTGGATTCGATCCCAGGCCCGTTAACTTCCACATGCCATGCATGTGGCTGAAAAAAATGTCAGGGGCCAGAAAGCCAACGTGGTTACAGGGTGAGAGCACCCTAACACCCACCTTCCAGACGAAGCCCAGGTCACAGACCCAAGTTCCTGCTGCGGGGGCTGCAGGTCCCAAGGGTGCCGCCTCAGCCTGCACTGCCTCCTGCCAGCGCTCTGGCGGTGCTGCAGCCTTTTGCTGGGGTGACAGCCCGGGAAAAGGAAGCACCAGTGCTTTGCTTTGGGGTGGGTGGCAATCGGCAGCTTTGGTTCTGTCCTGTGCTCACTCCCAGAGCTCCAGGATGCCGCTGTCCCGCTACCAGAGTGAGGGCCCACGGCAAAAAGCAAAAACTGGGTACATTTGTCTGAGCGAGTCCAGGGGCCCGCTGGTTATCTTCCCAGTACCTGAATGTGGCCTTGAAACACCTGACAGCTGCCAGGATCCCCAGCCTGACCCGCGGAGCGAGGGGCCCCACGGTAGGAAGGGCCAGGCAGAGATCTGGGGTGGCTTCTCCTGCAGGCAGGACGGGAAGACGCAGTGACGTTCCTCACACAGCACTGTTAATTTTCCTTTTTTTTTTTTTTTTTTTGTCTTTTTGCCTTTATGTAGAGCCGCACCTGCGGCATATTGAGGTTCCCAGGCTAGGGGTCTAATAGGAGCTGTAGCTGCCGGCCTTCGCCACAGCCACAGCAACGCGGGATCCGAGCCGCGTCTGCAACCTTCAGCACAGCTCACGGCAACGCCGGATCCTTAATCCACTGAGCAAGGCCAGGGATCGAACCCGCATCCTCATGGTTCCTAGTTGGATGCATTAACCACTGAGCCACAAAGGGAACTCCAATTTTCTTTTTTTTTTTTTTTAGGGCTGCACCCATGGCATAAGGAGGTTCCCAGGCTTAGGGGTCGAATCGAAGCTGCAGCTGCCAGCCTATGCCAAAGCCACAGCAATGCCGGAACCGTGCCGGATCTGAGCCGCATCTACAACCTACACCACAGCTCACAGCAACACTGGATCCTTAACCCCCTGAGTGGGGCCAGGGGTGGAACCTGTGTCCTCATGCTGCTGAGCCATGATGGGAACTCCGACACAGTTAATTTACCCGTGAAGTGGGGGCAAATCTTAGGAACATGGGTTTTTAATTACTTTTTAAAATTTATCTTCTTAATACTTATTTTTTAAAATTAAAGTGTGATTGATGTACAGTGTTTCTCCCATTTCTATTGTACAGCAAAGTGACCCAAATACACGGAGTTCCCTGTGCTGTACAGCAGGAGCCCATGGCCCATCCATTCCAGATGTAAGAGTCCGTGTCCACCCCCACCCCCCACAAGCAGGAAGAGGGGTTTTGATGGTGTGGGTCGGAGCCCACCGCAGCGCGTTGCGGTGCCGGCACAGCTGGCACATGGAGTGCAATTACTGATCCGGAGTGCTGTTCTCTGTGCAGTCTGCAGGGACCGCCAGAATCCGTCTGATCTCCTCGCAGAGCCGGCAGCGCACCCTGCAGCCTCGCCTGCTGCACTCGCACTGCCGCTCCCCGCCGAGCTCTGGGCCGCCAGCATCTCAGCACCCCACAGACGCCCCTCCTGCCTGCCTCCCTGAGGCCACACGGACAGAGGAGGCCTCAGGAGACAGGAGGGGCCCAGGGTGGGAGGTGCACTCTCGGCTGGGAGCCAGGCACAGGATGCCAGCGCTGAAAAAGCAAAAAGGGACCCTGAGGTAACGGAATGAGTGGCTGGAGGAAGCAGATGCCAGCCCGAGGTCGGGGTAGGGAGGGCGGCGGCGCGTCTGGACTTGGCCGCTTGGAGGAGGGGACCCCGGTGAGGAGCATAAGCCTGGGGCGGCTGTTACTTGTCTGGCCCTGTGCCTCAGGAACTCCGGGAAGGGGTGCCCCGTGGAGCCTCGCGGCTGCTGCAGGACCCTTGGGGGGACTGATGAGGATGGGATCTGGACAGGAACCTCCCTCAGGCCAGAAGCTTCCTCGCCTACCTTTGTCTCCTTTGGGCGGGGCGAGCGGAGCCTGCCTGCAGGGCACCCGCGCCGCCTCCCCCGGGCAGGGCCCGGGCCCGGGGCGGAGCCTAGCACTGGGCAGGCGCAACCCTGAAGGGGCCCCGGAGGAGGAGGCCGAGTTGGCTTCCCTCTCTTCCTGCAGCCCGGCCCAGCTCCTCTGAGGGCCCCAGTCCCAGGACTGGGCGTTTGTTTAGAAAAACGCTTGGGCAGCAGCTTCAGGCGCTTCCTCCTTCCGGCTGGCAATGCAGAACCGAGCAGGATGTCTGCCCTTTGGCCAGAGTTGGGGCCAGGACACTACGGCTCCGGCAGCCAGAGTTCCCTGGGGCAGGGGGTCAGGCAGAGACCCCTGGGGAGCCACGGACCCCCGGGGACCACGCAGTGGGACGAAAGAGTGGGCAGTTACTCTCTGAGGCCGGGCAGGATGGACACGTGGGGCCAGCCCCCGGGGGGGGGTGGAGTGTGCCGGGATCCCCGGCAGCTAGATTCTGCCAGTGCGGGCGAGGGCCAGCAGTCCCCCTGGTGGAAGCCGGACCGCGCCGGAGGACTCAAAGGACTGAAGGCGGCAGGGGCGGGGCCCGGAGGGGGGGCGGGGCCCGGAGGGGAGGCGGGGCCCGGAAGGGGAGGCGGGGCCCGGAGGGGGAGGCGGGGCCCGGAGGGGGAGACGGGGCCCGGAGGGGGCGGGCCCGGTGCGCAGGCGCATCCCACCCGCCCCCCCCCTCTGCTCTGGGGCGCGAGGCCTGCGGCGGGGACGCGGACGTGAGTGCGTGCGCGCGGCCGCCCAGGATCTGGGCTTGGGGGCTTGCGGCCTGCAGTTTGGGGGCGCCGGCCGGGCGCGATCGCTGGGTCGGCGGGCGCCCGCAGGGTCCTTGGGTCCGACCCAGCCCGGCCGATCCCGTCACGTGGTCGCGCAGGCCTCGCTCTCCGGGGCCGAGCCTGAGTGCGCTGCGTGTCCCCGGGGTGAGCTGGGGGTGACCGCGAGTAGCCCTGGCTTCCGGGCGGGGGGCGGTCCCTCCTGGCCTGCGGTGGTCCCGCCCAGGGCCCTTCGTCCCCCGTGGGCTGCCTCGGGGCGCGGGTCTGGCGGGGGCCTGGCCTGAGCTGGCTCGCCTGCGGGGCGGAGCGCCTAACGCTGAGGGTCTGTGGTTCTTTTAATCCTCAGCCCAACCAGGGAGGCCCGTGCTGCGTCAGGCACAGACAGGCGCGTGCGTTTTCTCGAGGACACACAGCGGGTGTGGTCCCACGCGAGAACGCAGCCCGCGGTGCCGATTCGGGGGGTCTGAGCGCCGGGTGAGGTGGGCGTGTCCGGGAGCCGGTGCCCCGCCCCTCCCCCCAGCCCCCTCCCCCGTGGGGTGCGGGGGGGCCGTGCTCTGCGGGCTCTGTGTGAACTCCTCCTCCCCCGCGGTGGTCAGCCGGAGAAGCTCCCTTTTTTTGATTCTGCGGTTTTTAAACTTGTAACATGTCCACAGAACACGCGTTTCACCGTTTTAACCACTTTTAAGTGTACGAGTTGGTGGTGTCTGTCCCTTCCCTCCTGGTTTTGTTCTGAAGGAAGAAGGGCTGAAACGGAGAAGGGCTGTTGCAGAAGTTAAAAGCTAACACCCAGGGTGACTTCTCAGGAGGTGACTCCTGCTGAAGGACCACACAGGGTCAGGGCAAAGCCTGTGTCCTTTGTCCCCTCCAGCCCACCTCTGCCCCCACGGTCCCAGTCGCAGCCTGCCACCACCATGGGGGGAGCTGCTGCCCTGCCACGCTTGCCTTCTCACGGCTGTGTCATATTCCAGAGTTACAGGTCCAGTCGTCTGCCTTTAGGACAAGCGCCATCATGCTGCTTCTGGTGCCCAGGCGGCCTGCATGGCTCTTCTGGTGGCGGGCAGCCTGCACTCGGGGAGCCTCCGAGCAGCAGAGGACGTGGGCAGGGGCGTCCAGGATCTCTGGGCTGGGCGGCCCCCTGGGGGCCGTGGGCACCAGCCCCCTGGTCCGAAGCGGCAACTCCTCTGCTTCGTCCCGCTCTCCCGGGGTGATGCTGACTCGGGACCGCTACCCCGTGCAGCGTCTGCCGTTCTCCGTGGTGTCCGAGGACGACCTGGCCGCCTTGGAGCGCATTGTCCCTGGCAGGGTCATCACAGACCCAGAGGAGCTGGAGGCTCCGAATGTGGACTGGCTGAGGACGGTCCGAGGTGAGCGAGGGTGTGTTCGCGCCTTGCGCTTGCGGGGGTCGGGTGCGGGCGCTTGGGAAGCAGGGAGAGGTGAGGTGGGGCCCACCTGAGTGTCGGCGGGAGGAGCAGACGCCTGCCACGGACGCTCTCTTATTCTCAACAGAAGCGGCACCAAGTGGCACTGGGGTGGCTTTAAAGTGCTCTGAGGACAGAAGTGGTGGCAGTTTATTGCTGCTGCATTACATCCTGCAAATTAGGAGAAGAAACAGCCCCCCCCCGCCCACCCGGGGGTGTGTTAACCGCCCTGCCCTTCCTCTCAGCCCCCGGGTTAGCCTCCTGGGGCCGCGTGAGGTAACAGAGAACCACAAAAGGGGCCTCATGATAGTCTGTCCTCTCAGTTGTCAAGTGTTCGGGTGTGAGCCGGGGGCGGGGCTCCTCGAGGGGGTCCTCCCTGCCTCTTCCAGCTCTGGGGGCTCCAGGTGACCGCAGCTTGTGACACCTCTCTCCAGTCTCGCCCCGTGGTCGCACAGCCGCTCCCTTGTGTCCCCCTTTTTCTCCTGTGAGGGCACCTGTCCTTGGACAGAGGTCCCACACTAATCAGGGTGGTCGCGGATCCAGATCCTTCACTTAATGACATCTGTCAAGACCCTTTATCCAGATAAGGTCAGATCCCCGGTCCTGAGGGCTGGGAGGTGGGTCTATCTTCTGGGGGCCTGTTCTCCCCGCTGCAACTCCCATGAAGTAAGTGGGAGCCCCCAGCACAGGCGGGCTCAGAGGCAGGAGGGGCTGGGACAGGCCCGGTGTGGTCTTGGCTCAGTGCTGCTGCCTGGCGGGCCTGGCAGGCAGACCTGGGCGTCCCGCCCCCTCGGCCCCCGCACCTTGCTCACTCCCAAGGCCATGCCCCTTCGCAGAGTGGGGCCCGCTGTCCCCTGGGGGCCCTCTTCCCTCGCGGGGAGCCCGGAGTTGGGCAGCCCACCCCGCGTGCTCGCGCGGAGCCCATCTTGGCTTCCTGCCGCCTGAGCTCGGAGGCAGCAGGGGGCTCGAGCAGCTCTGAGTCCACAGGGCCTGGCCCAGCGTCTACTCAGTGGGTGTCTGTTGGGGGACTCGATGAATTTTTGTTGAAATTCCTCTTTGTGTGGCTTTCTTTTGAAGAGGAACCATGTCTGAAGTTCTGGTTATTTTAATCTCAGAGTTACATAGAAAATACAAGCTATAGAGCTGACCAGGATCCTATAATGTTTCCTAAAAAGTGAGATTTGGTTTGAAGTGGAAACTTATTAATTAATTCTTCCCTCAGAGTTCTCTTCATGACTCAGCAGTTAACGACCCCGACTAGGATCCATGAGGATGCGGGTTCCATCCTGGTCTCGCTCATCCGTCGTTGCCGTGAGCTGTGGTGTAGGTCACAGACACGGCTCGGATCTGGCGTTGCTGTGGCTGCGGTGTGGGCCGGGAGCTACAGCTGTAGCTCCAATTTGACCCCGAGCCTGGCAATTTCCATATGCTGCAAGTGCCACCCTAAAAAGTAAAAAAAAAAAAAAAATTCTTCCTTTGAAAAATAATCCACTTGGAGTTGCTGTGGTGGCTCAGCAGCTTGAAGCCCCAACTAGCATACCTGGTTTGAGCCCTGGCCCTGCTCAGTGGGCTAAGGATCCAGTGAGCTGTGGTGTAGGCTGCAGAGGCAGCTCGGATCCCGCGTTGCTGGGGCTGTGGTGCAGGCCGGTGGCCTCTGATTGGATCCCTAGCCTGGAACATCCAGATGCCGCGGGTGGGGCCCTAAAAAGAAAACCAGCAGGAACCACTTGCTCCTGGGTGAGCCCCGTAGGCTTTGCGCCTGGCACGGAGTGGAAGGCTGGGGTCCTGGCCACACAGACGGGCGGGAAGCTGACCTGAGAGGCCGCGGCGGTGGGAGCAGGGGTGGCCCGCGCTCCAGGTGGCGCAGGTGCCCTGGGGCTCCCCCATCACCGTCTTCCCGGAGCTGGGAAGGCGTCTGGAAGGGTTCCTGCAGCAGAAACAGCCAGCGCCTCTGAGCGGGGCTGCGCGGGGCGTGAGGAGGAGCCGCGGGACCCCAGCTGTGGCTGGGGCGGAGGCAGGTGGGAGTGGGGGGTCACGGGGGTGCCGAGGCCGGGTGAATCCTGACCTTCCTTCGAGCGAGCGACCGAGGGCCCTGGTGGGAGAGGCTTCTGCGGCCCGGTGGGGAGCCTGGGCGGTGGGCCAGCAGCTGCGATAGGGTGGGTCCCAGCGGCGTCCCTTGGCCGGGGACTGGACGAGGGCGTGAGCTGGAGCGCAGAGGTCCAGGGACGGCGGCAAAACCGGGCTTGGTTTGCTGAGTGGAGGAAAGTGTTGGGGGAGGGCGGGTCTGGGGGGCAGCAGTTTTGGGTTTGGACGTGTCCAGTTGGTCACTCGAGGTGACTTGTGGGCCGCGGGGCAAGTGAATCTGAGGTCCAGGGCAGGGTCCATGCGGGTACTGGCAGGGCAGTGCCAGTGTCCAAAGAGGCTGGCGAGGGCTGTGGTCAGCAGAGGAGGCCAGCTTGGGGGCGGGGCACGGGGGGTCGCAGGGTCAGACGCAGACCTGTGGGCGTCTGGGTGGGGCGTGGGGGTTTCTGTGGCGAGAAGGGGACAGCTGTGCTCCTGGAGCCGGTCCTGGGGACAGAGAGTGGGTGGGGCTCACAGGGGTGGGGTCCAGAGAGGGTTCTGAGCCTTTTCGTTCGGTTTTAGGACGAGCGCGTCCTTTCGGCCGGTTTGTGATGTCTCGGGAGTGATCAGGGAGGGGAAGGCGAGGACGGGGCCGCTGAGGGGCGTCCTTGAGGCCTGAGTCGGGGGCCACGGTCCTGTGGGCGGTGCACGTCCTGGGGGCAGCTTTTCCAAGGCCACTTGGTGCGAGGAGGCCTGATCTGGCACTGCGGAGGGCAGGAGGCTGGGAGCGCTTAGGCCTCAGCTCTGCCCGACCCCGGGAAGGCAGCCGCAGACATGTGGGGCGGCAGCCAGGCCTGGATCCCGACCCCCAGGTGGAAAGACACTGACGGCCCCAGACTCAGCCGGGGGACAGTGAGCGGAGCGCCAGCCACATCCGTGTCCGTGGGGCGGCGGGTGGCTGAGAGCGCGGGGGAGGTAGAGCCATGCGGCCGGAGGGCTCCCAGGGCAGCTGCTCCAGGGCTCCAGGGTAGAGTGGGGGTCGGTGGGCTGGCCTCCTTGAGGGTAAGCAAGTGTGGGTGCTTTGCGTTTTCTGGAAGCGCTGGCTGATGGTGGGCAGGTTGCCGAGTGCTGCGCCAGGCTGGGGGCGGGGGGGGGGCAGTCTGCCCGCAGGGCTGGCCCCCGAACCACCGCGAGGGTGTTCACAGAGGGCAGGGCGGCAGGTGGGGTTGTCCTGTGCAGCTGGCCCTCCTGCCTGTCCCCCCTGCCTGTCCCCTCGCCGCCTGCAGTCCCTCCAGTGCTGGCAGTTGCCCGAGCTGCCTCTGATGATTCCTCTGACTCTGTGCTCTGCTCTCGCCAGGGCCTCAGGGACACGGGGGCCATTTCCTCCATTAGAAAGGAAATCCCCCATTAGAGCGGGAGTCTGATTCTGTCCCTGTGCCTGTGATAGACAGGGCACTGGGGAGGGTGCTCAGACGCTGTCAAGAAATGCTGCAACGCTCGAGTGAACTGACCGGAGCCTGGCGGGTGCCCAGGGTCCCTGCCCCGTGCCATCTCAGGGGATCCAGCTGCCCAACACCCAGCCACCTGGTAGACATGGTTCATTGGACGAAAGGCGAATGAGAAACGGCTTTTCTGATAAAAAAAGTACGGTAGAAACTACAGCCTGATCTCAGAGCTCCGTGGAAAGTCCCTGACTTAGCAAGAACAGGTGCCAAATACCCTCTGCCCTCTGGCAGCCTCTTACCTACTCGCAAGGCCAGAAGGAAGCGCCATCTCACAGAGACAGTGGTCAGGAGCGCGGGGGACGTGGCACAGCTGGGTGTTGGGACAGTTGTGACCCAGGGGGGGTCATAAGCCAGGAGCCCGCACTGACCTGATTAAATGACCAGGTAGACGAGTACAGGAGCGAGGAGGAAAGGCCTCTTTGTCCAGTGCAAGGTGGACAGATAAACGCAGGCGGACGGATGGCTTTAGACCATCACCTTTGGCGCCTGCCCAGAGAGCCCATTCAGGTTAAGTTAGCGGGTGCTGAAAGTCGTGGGTGGCAGGATAGTCCCATGGTCTCAGGGGTCTCCCCACAAGACACGTATGCTTTCTGGGGGAGGCCAGGCAGCTGCCCCTCCCGGGGTCCAGCTGCCCTGCTCGCCCAGCCCAGGACCACAGACCGCCGCCCAGCTGGTGCCCCGCCTCCCTTCAGCAGGAGGCCAGCTGCTGGCCTCCGCCTCTTGTCCTTACTGGTCTTGGGCCTGTGTCTCCATGGGGGACAGCGGGTGACAGCGCAGCTTCTGTCTTGCAGGCTCCAGCCAGGTGCTCCTCCGGCCCCGGACGACCCAGGAGGTGGCGCACGTCCTCAGGTGTGTGGCCCCCGCTCCCGCCCCTGCCGCCCCCTCGTCCACCAGTGCTTTCCTCCCACGTGGGACGTGGGACCTGGGACTCAACCGCATGGCATGGGCGCTGAGCCGGGCTGGGGGGCAGGCCTCAGCCCGGAGCCCGGGCGCTCGGGGTGCTGGGTGGGTGGGCCTCGGGAGGGAGCGGCTGTGCAGGGCAGGGGAGGAACAAGACCTTTTCTAGAAAAATGCTTCTTTGGTGTTTTATATCCACATACTCATGTTTATTATAGACAAATTGGAAAACATATGAAACCGTAAAGAAAAAAATGCAAAAGCAACCAATAATTTCCCCTCTAGAGATAACCACTGGTGACATTTTGGTTTGTTATCTCAGCATCTTTCTCGCATGTGTGTGATTTTTGAAGGTTATACATCGTAGCTATGTGTCATCTTTTTTTCCTTTCCACTTGGCGATACCCACGTCTGTCTCTTGGTGCTGACTGTTCTTCCACGTGCTGTTAATGCGTGGGGTGCCCACCCCACGAGCGGTCTGAACGTGCCTGCCCCTCACAGGCACACGTGGCGAGGCCCCCAGTGCTTCGCAGCAGCTTTGCGGGGGGCAGGGCCCTGTGCACCCGCTCTGCCAGAGCCTCTGCTGGGGGCCTTTTTTTTTTTTGGCTTTTTGTCATTTTAGGGCCGCACCCGCGGCATACGGAGGTTCCCAGGCTAGGGGTCTAATCGAAGCTGTAGCTGCCGACTTTCGCCACAGCCACAGCAACGCAGGATCCGAGCTGCATCTGCAACCTACACCACAGCTCACGGCAACGCCGGATCCTTAACCCACTGAGCGAGGCCAGGGATCAAACCCGCAACCTCACGGTTCCTAGTCGGATTCGTTAACCGCTGCGCCACGACGGGAACTCCTGGACGGCTTTTCTGATGCTCGTGGGCAGCCTGCCCCTCGGCGGCTTCGTGCTGCCCGAGTCCTTACCAGCGGGGCCGCGTTGCTTCAGGTCGCAGCCAAGTGGGAGACTGGTGGGGACGCGGAGGGAGCGGGAGGGTTGAAAGGGAGCAGGTGCCGGGGCAGGAGGGAGCCCGGCTTCTTCAGGTGAGCAGATCCGGGGCGTGCGCCTCGTGCTGGTGCAGCTCCGGGAGCAGTTTGTCCTCAGACCCAGCACGCGTGGGGCGGGGCGGGAGCGGCCTGGCTCGGTGGCGAGAGGCTTGGGGTGCTCGGCCCCGGGAACGTCCCGGGTGTGGGCCTGGGCCTGGGAGGAGGGGTGCTGAGGCCCGTCATGTCCCTGGACCAGGTACTGTCACGAGAGGAACCTGGCCGTGAGCCCACAGGGGGGCAACACGGGCATGGTGGGGGGCAGCACCCCTGTCTTTGACGAGATCATCCTGTCCACAGCCCTCATGAACCAGGTCATCAGCTTCCAGGACATGTCAGGTAAGGCTGTGTCGCCCGCTTGGACCTCCCGTCACACACTGCCCGCCCTGGCCCTCTGGATGTGTCTGCGCGGGCGGGGTGTTACTTAGTTGGCCGCTGGGGTGGCATGTACCCCGGGCTCGAGCTGTCACTGTGTCTTCTTCGACTCTGACACTTCCTGACCGCGATGGCCCTTCCCGGGGCGTGCGAGGCCTGTCGCCTCAGGCAGGATGTCGGGCGGGTCCCGCTCTGCGGTGGGGAATCTACGCCGTGGGGGGTCATGCAGAACCCCTGGCCCCCACCCCCTCAGTGCCTGCAGCACGCCCAGCCCACTTGTCTCCAGACATGTCCCCTGTCCCCTGGGACAGTCACCCCAGGGGAGGGCATGTCCTTACCGCAGCCTGGCCTTGCTGCCGCGCGTGAGCGTGGGAGCGCTGTGTGGGGGTGTGAGGGCTTTCTCCGCTCTGGCCGCACCGCGTTCCTTCTCTTCTGGGGGAGCGTGGGGGCCACAGCCCTTCTCGCCAGGGTCCCGGGCGCACCTGACTCTGAGCCGGGAGCGCCCTCTGTAGGTCTGGTTGCTGGGCAGGGGTTCTGGTTTGCCAGGCGGGCTGCGTCCTGGAGGAGCTGAGCCAGTACGTGGAGGAGCGGGGCTTCGTCATGCCGCTGGACTTGGGAGCGAAGGGCAGCTGCCACATCGGGGGCAACGTGGCGACCAACGCGGGCGGCCTGCGGTTTCTGCGATATGGCTCGCTGCGCGGGACGGTCTTGGGTCTGGAAGCGGTGAGCAGGGGCACCGCCGCGGCTGTGCACCAAGCGCCGGCCTGGCTCGCTCTGGGGCTCGAGCCAGAGTGGCTGGCTCTTCCAGCCTCCCCAGTGGTCTCTGCGGGCGGTCTGTGGGAGAGAGCCTCTGGCTCGGCTCTGTTGGGCCCACCCTTCCTCCTGGGCAGACACCTGGGGTGGCACAGGTGCGTGAGGCTGCCTCTAGGGTGAGGGCCTTGTCCCAGACTGGAGATCCGGCTCCGCTTGGGCTTCCCCGGGGACATGTGGGCGTCGCCCTGGGGCTTACCCCTGGGCCATGGTGTGTCCACTGCCGTGGGAGCTGTCACCACGAGCCTGTTCCTGGATCGGTGGCATTCCGCTGGGCCAGGCTTCCAGGTGGCTTTTGCTCAGGGGAGCCCCGGTCACACCGCTGTTGCTGCCCCCAGGACAGTTCAAGCCTGCAGAGCACACCCTGGGCTTCCTAAAGCTCAGACCCTCTGTCATTTACCTGGGGGTGGAATGAGCCCGAAGCCACGCTGGCTCCCGTCTGCGACGGCCTGGGCTTGCTGCAGCCTTGTTCTCTGGCTGCAGGTTATTTTTGTTGTATGTCACGTTCTCATTTTTATAAGCTGTTTAAGCTTCTGACTAAACCCACCAAACAAGACTCAGATGGGCTTACAGAGCACAACCGAGGTGCCTGTGGGTGAAGAGGCCAGGGGCGGGGGCTGCCATTCTGGCATTCTCTGCCCTCTCAGAGCTGCACCCCAGGTGTGCCCTCTGCGCCCAGGTGCGCTCTGCCCTGGGCCAGCTTCCCTTGAATGGCCCTGCGCTTCCTGTCAAGGTGGCAGTGGGGGACCTTTCCTGGGGACAGAGCCCTTCCGTCAGCCCTGTGGGGCGACTTCAGGCCCGGGGCCACCCCAGGGGCCTCTGTGTTCCTGGACCAGACTGGGGTGGGGGTTGACGACTGCCTCGGCTTTCCCAGGGCGCCCCGGCCAGGTCAGCGTCGGCAGGCCCTGCTCACGCGCCCCCCCCCCCCCCGGCAGGTGCTTGCTGACGGCACCGTCCTAAACTGCCTCACGTCGCTGCGCAAGGACAACACGGGCTATGACCTGAAGCAGCTCTTCATCGGCTCGGAGGGCACCCTGGGGGTCATTACCGCCGTGTCCATCCTGTGTCCCCCCAGGCCCAGCGCGGTGAGCGTGGCCTTCCTCGGTAGGCACCCTCTGTCTGCCCCCCGGCGGGTCCCCGGGCTGCTCGGCCTTGCGCTGGGGGGGCGCCGGCGGCTCACGGCTGGGCTGTCCCCGCGGGACCAGGCCCCGGGCAGAGCATGCTCCATTCTGCAGCAGGACCGGGCTTCAGGCCTCTCGCCCCCGGGTTGGTTACTTAAGCAGCTCATGCTCTAGGGTTCAAAGGGCAACGATGTCACACGCAGTGGTGTCACGTGGCTTAAGATCAAGGACGATTAAGGGTTCTTAGCAGGGGTGATTAGCACCCGCTCCCCCAGGGCCAGCCGGCTTGCCCTGCGCCGTCCCCCCCGGAGCGCCCCTCTCTCAACCGCTCTGCCGCTCTCCTCTGCCCCCCAGCACCTGTCTGCATACGCCCCCCGCCCCCGCATCCCGCTGGGTCAGGTTTATCGCTGTCTCCTCTGCTAGTTCAGAAGTTACGTGGTGACCCGCCTCTGCGAGGTCCCGCTGGTGTCCCCACTGACCCGTGGGAGGTTTCCAGGGGCCGGCCGGGGTGCGGCCTCAGGGGCCTCCACGGCTCGCGTGTTCTGTCGTGCATCTTAGTTCCGGCTGTCTCTTTAACTGCCTGGCCATCCCCGCCACGGTCGTGTCAGAACCATCCTGTTTCCTTTGCCCCAGCTCTTGGCACATCGGGCCCTTGGGGTGGGGGTGGGGAGTCCTCGTGCGTCCGTCCTTGTCGCTCCTGCCGTGGGCAACCTGCTGCTGTGGGTGCGCCTGGGTGCCCCTTTCGGCCCGTGCTGGGGAGGTTGGCATTTGCTCTCTTTCATCCCTGAAGACGGCCCGGGAGCCAGCGGTCCTCGCGGCTGCTCTCGGGGCCTCGGCTCCTCTCGGGTCCGCTTCAGGGTTTCCTCGTTTCCTTTGCTCTTTCACGGTCCTCTGGCTTTTCTGAACCTCTGGAACCCGTGTCTCGGCGTCCCCCGCTTCGGAAGCCCCCCCGCCCGTCCGTCCTCCCCTCGTGTCCGGCCCCTGCCACGTTTCCACCCTCTCCCGCTCTGTGTTCTGTTCTGTCTCCGCTTCATGAAGCCTCCCTCCGGCTGTGGTTCATGTGCCGCCTAAACCCTTCTGTCCGGCCCCACGTCCTCTGCCCTGAGAGGCCGTGTGCGCCCACCCCACGCCGTTGGGGGTCTTCCGGGACCGTCCCCCTGCCGACACGTCCACTTGTCCCCTCTCTGCCTCCAGCCGCGTGGCAGTCAGCTCCAGGGGGCCGGGGCACCAAGAGCTGGGTGTCCACTAGGTGAGCCTCAAATGGCCTGGCGGGTCAGCGCGCCCGAGTCCCGCCTGTAGTCGGGGACCCAGCTGAGCCCTTCCGGGGGGCCCGCTCTGGCCCTGTGTTTGCGGCGTTCCCAAGCGCAGTGGTTCTCAGCGTTTTCTCTTCCTCTTCCCCGCCTGTGGCCGCGCGGCGGGGCCTGTCCCACCACTCAAGACTGCACCGTCCGCAGCGCTGTCCGCCCGGCTGGGTCTGCGGCAGGCCCTGCGTCCGCGTGACGGCCTCCTTGCCCTGTGCGTGCCCGTTGCAGGTTGTCCTGGCTTTGCAGAGGTCCTGCAGACCTTCAGCACCTGCAGGCAGCTGCTGGGAGAGATCCTGTCGGCGTTCGAGTTCATGGACGCCGAGTGCATGCAGCTGGTCGGACGCCACCTCCGTCTCGCCAGCCCCGTGCAAGGTACTGACCCGCCCGCCGGCAGCGCCCGCCACCCTCTTTGCGCCTGTCGGCGTGTGGGATGGTGGGAGTTGGGGGTGTCAGGCCTCCTTGCTGTCCGCACGGTGGGAGGTGGCAGGGAGCAGGGCAGTGCCCGGCGGTTCTGGCGTCGCCGTGATTGTTGAGTGCACGGTTCTCTCTTAAATGTGTTTAAACACCCCCCCCCATCAGTTCATTGACTGGGCGACGCCCTGGGGTCTTTGGAACAATCAGACCACAGTCCTTGGCGCTCGGCCAGCGCGCTCCACAGCCCCGGGCTTTGGTCCATGTGCCGCTTCTGTGCCCGTGACGTGTGAGCCACGGGGACCGGGTACCTGGAGGCAGAAATCAGTGTTGTGTGTTTCAGGGAGAAACGGCGGCCGTCACGCCCCAGGCCGCCCTCACCGCCCCGTCCTTAAGCCAAGGACGTTACCTGGGGGCTGCAAGTGCGGGTCTGGGTCCGGCAGGGCTGTATCCTGGCGGGGCTCGGCGTCCCCATGCGTCCTCCCTGCGTCTCTTCTTGTGAGAGCGCGGGCCCGAGGCCACTCTGATGACCTCCGTTCACCCTGACCCCTCCTTCAAGGCTGGGTTTCCAAACGCAGTCGCAGTGGGGCGGGTTAAGGCTTCACCGGCGGGGGGAACATGGTCGTAAAGGCGGCAAGATCTTATGCTCTGAGTTTATTTTTATTTTTCATTTTTGGCCACAGCCGTTGTGTGTGCAAATGCCCGGGCCAGGGAAGAGTGTGTGCTGCTGTCGCGGCAACACCGGGTCTTTGACCTTCTGTGCCACCAGGGAACCGAGCGTCCCAGCCTTTTTGGGGTGGGGGCTGCTCTAAATTTTCAGGGAGT
>PVHT021183576.1:542091-565257 GCA_004024745.2 Catagonus wagneri
AAGAGCCCTGGGGGTGTGTGTGTGGGGGGGTCCCTGGGGGGTGGGGGGTCCTTGGCAGGGGATGAGGGGTCCTGGTCGGGGGAGGACCCCTGGGGGGCTGGAGGGTCCCTGGGTGCTGCGTCCAGCGCTGCAGGGAAGTGGGGAATCCTGGAAGAGGGTCGGCGTGGTATAATAAAACCACAAGACTCTTTTCCATTTTGAAAGTGGGGGCCAGGAGGCACCCTGTCCCGCAGGACAAAGGCACACCTAGGCTTTAGCCCACATGACTCTTATTAAGGAATGTGATGAGATTAGTGGGGAAGGTGATGAGATTAATGAAGGTGACAAGATTAGTGGGCGAGGACAGGCACAGGCAATAAGGAGGTTACCGGCTTAGTGATATCGGAGGGCGTACCCTTAAGACCTAATGCAGCTGCTTATAGAAGGACATAGTTAACGCGAAAGTCCTCTATCTTGTCTTTGAAGGACACTCTGTACTTTAGAACTCTGTGTCCACAGATACCTGCCTTCTGCAGAGTTCAGCTCTTCCGGGGTCTCCAGCACCTGGGTTGGGGAGGTGCCCCTGGAAGGACAGAGGGTCCCTCAGAGTGTGGTCCCTGGGGGTTGGGTGGGGTCCCTTGCGGAGGTGGAGGGCACGAGGGGGGTGGAGGGTCTCGGGGGGGGGGCGGGGTCCCTGGGAGGATGGGGCGGGGTCCCTGGGAGGACAGAGGGTCCCTGGGGGAGCACCGTGTGGTCCTTGTGCCTCATGTGTGAGGAAGCTGCTCTGAACATCAGGTTTAGGGCAAAGGACAGGCTGCTTGCTGTGCTCGGGCAAGTTCGTGATTAGGTTCACCCCCTTGACTCTGCAGAAGACAGGAGGCACTGTTGAAATGTCAGCAGTGGTTATATCCGGCAGGCTGGGAGGTTTTTCTCTTTCTTTTCTATTTTCCTGTTTTCCAGATCTCCTTTTATAAGCATGCTTTGAAAAAATAAATAAATAAATTAGGAGTTCCCGTCGTGGCTCAGTGGAAATGAATCCGACTAGGAGCCATGAGGTTGCGGGTTTGATCCCTGGCCTCGCTCAGTGGGTTAAGGATCTGGCATTGCCGTGAGCTGTGGTGTAGGTCGCAGACACAGCTGGGATCTGGTGTTGCTGTGGCTGTGGCGAAGGCCATCGGCTGCAGCTCCGATTAGACCCCTGGCCTGGGAACCTCCATGTGCTGCGGGTGAGGCCTACACCGCAGCCACAACAAGGCCAGATCCGAGCTGCGTCTGCGACCTGTACACCACAGCTCACGGCAACGCCTGATCGTTAACCCACTGAGCAAGGCCAGGGATCGAACCCGCAATCTCAGGGTTCCTAGTTGGATTTGTCAAACACTGCGCCACGATGGGAACTCCCAAAGAAAGACCTGTTTTTAAACTGTGGTTCAGCCCTTGTGGCCAGTGCCTGCTGGGTGGGCCACAGGAGAGCCACGCCGCCCAGACCTGAGCTGACGTCGGCTGGCTGGCCCTCCCCTCCGCTCACCCGCCCTCTGCCCCATCCAGAGAGTCCGTTCTATGTCCTCATCGAGACCTCGGGCTCTGAAGCGGGTCACGACGCTGAGAAGCTGAGCAGCTTCCTGGAGCAGGTCCAGGGCTCTGGGCTGGTGACCGATGGGACCCTGGCCACCGATCAGAGGAGAATCCAGGTGCGTATGGGCTGCTGGTACCCCTTCCTTTCTGGGGCGCGGAGACAGTGTGGTCCTGGCTGAAGCTGAGCAGGTGTCCCGATAGTCGGCAGGGTGAGGAGTTCCCGTCGTGGCTCAGTGGTTAACGAACCCGACGAGGAACCGTGAGGTTGCGGGTTCGATCCCTGGCCTCCCTCAGTGGATTGAGGATCTGGCGTTGCCGTGAGCTGTGGTGTAGGTCGCAGATGTGACTTGGATCCCGCGTTGCTGAGGCTGTGGCGAAGGCCGGCAGCTGTAGCTCCGATTAGACCCCTAGCCTGGGAACCTCCATATGCCGCAGGTGCGGCCCTAGAAAAGGCAATAAATAAATAAATACATACATACATAAACACATAAACACATAAATAAATAAATAAATACATGCATAAATAAATAAAACAGCAGGATGAGCTGCGAGTGTTCACCTGCAGCCAAGCCACTCGCGGGGGCAGGGTGCTCGAGCAGTAAAGGGGAGCGCCCGGGGCAGCGGGGCCCCCTCCCTGCCTTCCCGCCAGCCCTCGCCCTGGGGCTGTGCAGGGTCTCAGCCTCCTTGACTCTCCCCGCTCCTTGCAGCTGACGTTTGCGGATATTAAATACCCCACACAGGAGTGGAGTCTCCCCGGCCAGTCAGACGTAGCAAAAGCCTGCTCCAGCTGCCGGCACCTCTGTCCCACCCTGTGTCCCTCGGCAGCCTGGGTGCCCTGTCTGTGCCACTCGCCCTGCACCTGCCCGGGCCCCACCTCACTCAGGCCCCGTCACCGTGGTCACAAGCGGAGCCCCAAGCCTCTGCCTCCGCGGCTGCTGGGTTCAGCCCGAGGCCGCTCTGGGGACTGTTCCCGTGGGCCGCCCCTCGCCTGCAGGACGCAGAATGTTCCTGCGCCGGAGGGTCCCCGAGAACCCACAGCCGGTGGCTGCACACGGCTGTCCCCTCGATCCCAGGCGCTGTGGGCCCTGCGGGAGAGGATCTCCGAGGCCCTGAGCCGTGACGGCTACGTGTACAAGTATGACCTGTCGCTGCCCCTGGACCGGCTCTACGACCTCGTGGGCGACCTGCGCACCCGCCTCGGGCCGAGCGCGAAGCACGTGGTGGGCTACGGCCACCTGGGTGAGCGCGGCCTGCGGGCGGGACGGGGGCACGAAGCTGGGGGTCCTGCCGCGTCGCAGGCTCGGGGGTGTCAGGGTCTCAGACGCGTGGGCTCCGGGCTGGTCGCGGGCGTGGTAGGTGGGTCCTGCACCCGGGTCTCAGCCCCTCCGCGGCCGTGGGGACCTCTCAGTGTTTGGTCGGGAGCTCTCGCCTCCCGCCCTCAGATGATGATCATTTTTTGCAGAGAAACCTCCCTTCGTAGGTTATTATTCACAGGAAGGAAACGCTTCATCGCCCACGATTCTCTGCTGCCTTTGGGTCAGGACAGCGGGGGGGGACCTGCTGGACCCCCCCATCCTCTGAGTTGGTTTGGAATCGCCTCTGGGTTGGGAAGGGGGCCTGCGAAGGGCTGGCCCTGGCCTGGCCCGTGCTGCAGATGGAATTCCAGCCTTAAAAATGGAGGATGAGGGCTCCCTGGTGGTGCAGCGGGTTAAGGAACTGGCATTGGCGACTGCTGTGGGGGTTCGATCCCTGGCCCAGGAGCTTCCACATGCTGTGTGGTGACCAAAAAGGAAAAAAATCGAGGATGAGTGCTGGCTTGTCTGCTTTTTCTGCATCTGTCCAGGTGCCCGGCTCTGTTTTTTCTTGCTCACCTCTGGGGGCTGGGTGGGGCTGTCCCGGGTGCAGCCCGCGTGGCCACCGTCCTTTCTGTGTTGTTTTCACTCACCCTGGGAGGACGTCCTCCGTCCTGCGCTGCCAGGTCCCCTTCTGTCCGGGCTGCACGTCGGTCACAGGGTGGTTTGGGGCTTTTCCTTAGAAGAGCTTGTCCCGTGGGAGTTCTGCTTCTAGAGTGTTTGCTTGAACTTGCAGATGAAGCTGTTTGGGCCTGCAATCTTTTGTGGGTATTTTCTGGGGGGGCTGACTACAGAGCAGTTTCCTTAATAGCTGCATGATCATCCTAGCCTCCCTTTTCTTCAGAATAGGTTTTGGTAAATTTTTTTTTTGGCTGCACCTACAGCATGTGGGAGTTCCCGGGCTGGGGATCAAACCCACACCTCAGCAGTGCCAGTGCCAGACCCTTAACTCCTGGGCCACCAGGGAACTCCCATGGTTTTGGTAATATTTTTTTTTCTGGGAATTTGTCCGTTTCTTCTAAGACTGCGAGAATGTGGGCAGCTCGTGTCCAGCATTTGTGGAGGGGCTGTTTAACTCCTGATTTGGTTTGTCTTGTCCAAAGGTTGTGAGTTAAATTTCATTTGGGGACTGTCCTGAGGGCTGTAGCAGGCTTGGGGTGGATCGGTAGGACTTTTTGCTGGGAAAAAGCCAGCAAATATGAAACATCGAAAGATTCTTGCTGATCACAAAATATCAAAAGATTGTTGATAGTCAGTATCAAAAGGTTATTGCTGATCACAAAACGCAGATGTCCTGGGTGAATGACCTCAGTGCTTTTCTGTGTGCGGGAAGGAAGGGGCTGGGCTCCTGGCCCTGAGGTCTGAGCCCTGGACTTCCCGTGGTGGCACAGCAGAAATGAATATGACCATTAACCTGAGGCACGCGCCCTAACGGCCAGGCTAGCGTCCAGAGGCCGTAACCCCGCCTGTTTCTGTCCCCCCCGCCCCAGGGTGGTGCGGCTGTGCTGCTTGGTCCTCTGCTGGCTGAGTGGGGGGCGGGGGTGACAGTTCCTGTCCACAGCTTTCGTTCAGTTTCTTAGGTGCCAGCGGCCTTCACAGTGTCTTCAGAGACTCAGCCTGTGGCTTCGCTGGTCCTTCTACTCTGCGTTTTCTCTTTCATTCTTCTCTGCCATCGCCTTGATTGCTTTCTCTCCTCCTTCGCTTTGAGGTGTACACTCCGGCTTATCTGACTTTAGCTCACTGATTTCAGCCTTTCTGTTTCTCTGCCCGAGACACGGGTGTCCCCCCGCCCAGCCTCCGGGCCGAGCTGCTGGAGGTTCTGGGCGTGTCGTGGGCCTGTCCAGCCGGTCCTCTCCCACTCGCTTTGCCGCGTGCCTCTAAACGCGGCCCCTGGTCCCGTGAGCAACGGCCGGGCCTCGGCCGAAGGCCTTTGGGTGGCATCACTTAGCTGATGCCCTCCTGGGTGGAGGGGTTGCTTGTAGCCCGGAGCTGCCGGGCCGTCTGCCTCACTCCCCGCCCGTCTCGGCCCTGCCTTCGGGCTTTCACAGCTGCCATGTGTCCCCTCTACAGCTGCGGAGCTAGCGGTCAGCCAGCGCCGTCCCCTTAGAAGGGTCCCCACTCCCCTTTGCTGCCCTGGAGGACGTCCCTGGCCCCTGGTCCCCGGGGTCTCCCTTGCTTTGCTGGGGCGGCGGCGTGTCCTGCTGGGGTCTGGTGGTTCAGGTCTCAGGAGAGGGCGGCCACCGTGTGTCCAGGCGCTGTCCCCGCGCCCCCTCTGGCGCTGCAGCTGCAGGCCCCCAGGCCCCCGTCGGTGGCTCTGGTTCTCTTGGCCTGATTCATTTCCGTTCATTAGACCCTTTCCTGGACTGCTGACCCTGCACTGGTCTTATTTTTCATTCTAGAAGATTGATCTGGATGTTTAAAAGCTTTGCCTGGCCCGTGTTTTATATTTTTTATTTATTTCTTGAAACATTATTTCCTGTTTCTGGAAACCACGGTGCCTGTGGCAGTGCGTCTCCGCCGCGGCCCCGCTGCCCCCGCCGCGGCCCCGCTGCCCCCGCCCCAGGCACAGCGGTCGCCTCTGTTCTCCCCGCCGGCCTTCCGGCCCCGGGCCCTGTGTGCGTGTTCAGCCTCCCCGGGGGCGGGGGGTGTTGGGAGCCGGAGCCCTGGGGTCTGGGGGGCGCCGGGAGACCGGGCTCTGCGCGTCGGGGTCTGGCCGGTGCTCGCGGGCCCCTCTCAGTCCAGAGCCTTCGGTGAGTTGGGGGTGCTGGGAGACCTCGGAGAGAAAAGCGTGCAGGCGCCAAGGGGCTGTGACCCCACGGGAAGGACGGTCACCAGCAGGTCGGCGTGCAGTGCGTGCCGGGGGCGGGGGCCGGGGGGGCCCAGCCTGACCCGTGTCGCTGTCCCCAGGGGACGGCAACCTGCACCTCAACGTGACGGCGGAGGCCTTCTGCGAGTCGCTGCTGGGGGCCCTGGAGCCCTACGTGTACGAGTGGACGGCGCGGCAGCAGGGCAGCGTCAGTGCTGAGCACGGCCTGGGCTTTAAGAAGAGGGATGTCGCCGGCTACAGCAAGGCCCCCGAGGCGCTGCGGCTCATGCGGCAGCTCAAGGCGCTGCTGGACCCCAGAGGCATCCTGAACCCCTACAAGACGCTGCCCGCCCACGCTTGACGGCCGCTGGAGCCGGGGGCCTCCGTCCGGTCTCGGTTTTGCCGCGGGGCCTGCAGGGCTGGCGTGTGCTCAGCGGGTCTCCGGCCGTGGCAGCCAGCAGCTGGCAGGGTGACCGGCCGCCGCGTGGCCCAGGGCAGGACCCCTCTGCCGCCTCTTTCGGGTGGGTCCTCTGCCTGTGCCCTGGGCAGCCCTGGGCGGGCGGCTGGTTACCCCTGCTGCCTGCGCAGGCAGCCCGGCCTTGCTGTGGTCCTGGGATCCGGTGGGAGGGGACACGGGGGTCCTGCCCCTGGGCCCCCACACGGCACGAGCCTCCGAGGGCCCCGTGCAGAGGTGATGAAGGCCGTGTGGGCGACACAGCTCCGTGCTGCTGGCCTACCTGGGCTCTGACGGACTGCGTCCGGGCCATCTGGCACAGGACGGGCGTGACGGACATGCCCCGCCCCGGGGGCGTCACTTCCCTCACTTTCTAGAAGGCCCCCCGGTCGGCAGGACGGTTGGCAGCGCCAGGCGTCCCCTCCCGGCTTGGTGCTCTGCTGGGATGCGTCCCTGGAGACGGCAGCGCACGCGGAGGCGCTGGGTGGGGGCCCCACCGGATGCGAGTCTGGCATCAGCTACACGAGTGGTCGTCCCACTGGCCTTGGGCCCTGGCGCAGCCACTGGGGCTGCAGATGGGCGCACGCAGGCAGGGAGCATGGCCACTCTCTCTCTCTCTGGCTGCCACGAACTTCCAGTAAAACGGGAATTAATCACGACTGTCCTTCCGTCACTAGAAAGATAATCTCATAAGAGCCCCCGGCGGCGCCTCTGCACTGTGTTCCTTAAGCGTGCGGACGACAGGGCCTGGCCACGTGGATGGGGGCGTCCCGTCCCACTCCTGTCCCCACACCACGTCCCCTGGCCCCCAGTCGTCAGAGGCAGTCAGGTCTCATCTGTGCTGCATAGGGAGGGGTTTGTGCTGCACACTTGTGTCCCCAGAAAAGTTTTGGAACCCAGCAAGCTTGTTGGGTGATTAAAATAATGCCTGAATTAGAAAAAACTTAACATTTTGAGCTATTTCCTGCTAGAGTAAATGCTTGGAGAAGGTGGCCTGGTGCCTGGGGTGGTGGGGAGCCCGGGGCAGGGGGACCCTCACTTCCACGAAGCACACGCTGTCCCCCAAAGTGCCAAGAAGTGGAGCGGCAACTACTGGCCCTGCTGTTCACTTGGGGTCGGCCCTCAGCATCCGCCTGTGCACGCGCGCACACGCTCACTCAGACAGCACACGTGCACGCAGACAGAGCGCACGCACGGCACATGTGCCCGCGAGCTCGCCAGGTGTCTCCAGGCCACGCATGGAGCGCATCTGCGTGGTGCCTGTCACTGACCAGGTCGCCGGCCACGTGCCTGTTGGACAGGAGGGTGTGCCTCCAAGGCGCCCGGGTAGAGGGACAGCCAGGAAAGGGCGGAGGGGGCGGCGCGCCACCTGCTTCTGAGAATCGTGGACTCTTGGGAGCCAGTGTGAACAGAAGGCTCGGGCGTGTGGCGGCGGCGGCGGGGGCTCGCGGGAGGGCGCCTGCAGTTGGGGTTGGGTGGGGAGGTGTCATCTGCTCTGTTCGGAGGATGCTTTGCCCTTTTTTTTTTTTTTTTTTTTGCCAAGGGCACGTCCATGTTTATAAAGGCTGAACGCACCGGCACAAGCTGATTCTCAGGTCCCAGGAGCCGCTGCTGCTGGGCTGGGTGGGCGCGGCTGGCGTGGGCTGCATCCATGTCCCCTCCCGTTGCTTGGGAGGGGGCAGCCTGAGCAGAACCTGCTCTGCAGGGGCCCAAGCCCTGGTCCCCACTGACTCGCTGGCCCCCGAGGCCCCCTCCCCAGCCTGGGTCCTCTGGTTTCATATGGGCCACAGCCTGGGGAGGTGGTGTCCTGGGGGTGTCTGGGCTGTGGCCGGATTTCAGGGCACAAGTCAGGGGCCATCTCAGCCCCAGACACTGGCCAGGCAGGGTGGGTGTGTCCCCGCCTATGACAGCCTCCCTGTCTGGGTGACCCCCTCATCTCTGTTCCCTCCTGCTCTCTCCTGCTCTCTGCCCGTGGCCTTGCTTGGCTCCAGCACCTGACTAGGCCTGGTGCCGTTGGCCTGCCCAGCTGTGGGCCACCGCTGAGGCCTGCTGGGCCCCTGCTGCCTCTCCGGCTCCAGTAGCTGGCTCTGTCCCCCCCCTCCACTCGGCACACCGGAGCTGCCCGTGGCCAGACAGCTGGCCTGTCTGTCCTCCGTCCTTCCATCCTGCAGGCATCTGCTGCGGCCAGGTTTGAGGCCGCCTTTCCCCAGCTGGTTCTGGGCTGGCGATGGGGCTGCCTGCTGGGGGCTGGCCAGAGGAGGCGGCAGTGCCCGGGCGAAGGTGGCAGTGCCTGGGTGGAGGAGGCAGCAATGTGTGGCGGCAGTGCCCGGGTGGAAGGGGGCAGCAGTGCCCGGGCTGGGGGGGCCGACCTGAACCGGCCACTTCTGCCACTGTGCCCCGGAGAGCAGTGGGCACGGCGAGGGGCCTTGTCCAGGACGCACAGCGGCAGGGGCGGTATGTGCTGTTCTCTCTGCTCCCCTTTCCCTGCCCCTTCTCTGCCCCTGAGACCCCTCTCTGGCTTGTCCTTGTGCCTCGGTCAGTGGAACAACAGCCTGGCAGAGCGGGTGGGGTGTGGGGGCTGCTGCCCGGCCCCGCGTGCGATGATGCAGCGAGGGCTCTGCAAGAACACGCGTCCAGAAAGACCTGCTGGGGTGGCAGGAAACCGGAAGCGTCTCGGCCACATCTGCAGGCCAGACCCTGCGGGGACACAGGTGGCCTGGATGCCACCACCTGCGCCTGCAGGAGTACGCTTCGGGGACCACTCAGGACGGCCGGAGCACGCGTGAGAGCAAAGCCCAGTGAACCCCACCCGTCCAGAGCCTCGCGGCCACGTGGTCACGCCAGACATCACAGGCAGAAGGGGGCCAGGCAGGCCAGGACCGGACCCGCTGAGGGTGGCAGACCCCAGAGGTAACCTCCCGGTGTGCCCGGAGGTGGCCGGGTGGGGGTGGGGTTGCCATTGTGTTTGGATCAGAAGAAGCTTATGATTTCTACCTTAAAACCACTAAGCTGCTGCAGTGTAAGCAGAGGTTAGTTACGTAAGAAGGCTGCTCTCGGTGGAGGGCTGTCTGGAGGGGGCCAGGGAGAGGCGAGGAAGGGGCTGCCGTCCGTCCCTCAGGCAGGGGTGGGAGCAGGCTGTTGGGGAGTGTGGCGGGGCAGGAAGCCACCCACCCCTCAACGCTGGGGTGCGCTGTGGCCGGCTGGGGGTGGTGGGCCTGTCTCCCTCCCTGTGCCCGAGGTGGCCCGGACGTGGCTCGTGACACGGTGGCTGGGAGATCAGCTGAAGGCCCTTTGTTTCTGGGCAGAGTGTGCAGCGCCTGGAGCCATCTTCCAGGTTCCACGGCCATGGGCCCTGGTGACAAGAGGGACAGGTGGCAGGTGGGTCCAAGGGAGTTCTTGGCTCCTAACCCAGGAAGCCGAGAGCTGGGGGCCCAGGATTGGGGGCCGTGGCACCGCTGCGTGGGGGTCTGAGCGTGGGGCTGCTGCCCACGGGGCCCACGGTGGGTTCTGGCGGGCAGGTGCGCGTCGGTGGGTAGAGTGAGGGGCGTTTGGTTAAGAGACCTCTGTGAGGGGTGTTCGGAGTGCCGGGGGTGACACCCTGCCCTGGCTGGCAGAGAGGCCCCGGTGGCCACCTCCTGGGCTCGGGGCACTTTGTCTTTTCCTTATGCATCAACCCTTGGTAAAAACGCTGTAAACATTTCCTCTGTCTGTTGTTGGTCTTTGAATTATATTTACTCACTTCCAAAGAAAGAAATGTACTTTCATGGAATAAAATCGATGAAAATTTTTTTCTACTCAGGTGTCCTTTTCCGAAAGTTCTTAGACCAGCCCAAGATGTAAAAAATAGCTAAATTTTCTCCTAGTAGGAATCCAGCTTTTGAGAGGAAAGAAGAGGGGAAAAGCTCTTGAAAATGGTCCTTGTTTTCCTTCCTCATCCTCAAGCTGTCGGCTGACCCTGCATTTCACCCCTCGTGCCGAGTCCTGGACGAACGTGCCCACCACCCCTCCAAGCCCACCCGTGCTGACTACCCCTGGGGCAGGGGTGGGGCAGGCAGGCGGCCACCCCATGGGGCAAGCCCTGCACGGCCCCAGCTTCCAGTCTGCAACGAGCCAGGCTCCCGCGGGGAGGTCCGGTCCTGCCTTAGAAGCAACGTTGAGCCCTGGGGTTGGGGCAAGGGTGGAGGGTGTGGCCTCGCTCCTGGGCTGGCAGCTGAGTTTCTCTCTGGGCTTCGGGTTCCTGCCCTGCCCGCGCCATGCCCAGCCTGGTGTCTGTGCCCTGGACCTCCCACTAGGGCAGCAGTGCCAGCCTGGACTGCTGCCTGCCCGCGCGCCGAGGCCGCAGAGCCCGGAAGCGAGCTGTCTGCCCTGGGCAGCTTGCAGAGGGAAAGCGGGATCCGGGCCACGGGGACCATGGGGGCCACGGGGCCCTTCAGCCCTGGGAGAGCCACCGGAAACGGGCCGTTCTGCTTCGTCTTGGGAAGAAAGTCGCTTGGAGTGGGGGCACCCTCCCCGCCCTGTGTCACTGAGTTCACTTCCTTGGGCTTCGTCTTAGGGCCCTGGAGCCCGCCCGGCCCTTCCAGGCCTCGTCCTGGGCTTGGGGTGGGTCGGAGGCTGCTGGGGTTGGGACTGGCTGGCCTTTGTTCTGTGGTCACTTTCCCGTGGCTGGGCCCCGGTGTTTGCGATAGCCCTGGGGGACTTCCCAGCTTTGGCGGTGTCCCCGACCCGAGCCCCTGACGCTTCTGGGCCAGTTACCCACGTGTGCATTTTAGGGTGCTGGTGGGGTCTGAGCCACTTAAAGCGAGCCCCCCCAGCAGGGTCCGGGCGCCTGTCCTCCAGCTCTGGGTGTGAGTGGCCCTGGTCTCTGCCGTGTAACGGGGGGCTTGACCTTCCGACCTGCCGGGCGCGCTCCGCAGAGGCCTTCTTTTGGCCTTGCTGGCGCTCCCCCACTGCCTCGGGGGGTCCCGGCTCCCCTGTGGGCTGCACTGCTGCCCATCAGCCTCCCGCGGGCCTGGTGGGGGCCTGGCCGGCCCTGTGGGCCTGACTCCCTTTCTCGGGCCGGGACGGGACCCTGGAGGCCGACAGGGGAGGCCTGGCGGCTGAGCGTGCGGTCTGGTCCCAGCCCCGTGCGCGTGGCAGGTGCGGGCGGTCGCCCTGCAGAGAGCAGGACAGGCTTGTGGTGGGTCCTCAGGTGCTGTGGGGACATGGGGACGGGGCCATGGCTGCGCTGAGCAGCCGGGGCGCATGGGTCAGCTCAGAGCCCCGAAGGAAGACGCCCTGTTAGGTCAGGCGTGCAGAAGCTGTCCCCTCAACTCGGAATGGCACTGACCGTCAAGAGCCTCTTGTTAATCTTCCTCGAATTTTGGAAAATCTGGAGGCATGTGGGCTGTTGGCAGGCAGACGGGGCCACGGCCTGGGGACAGAGGGCCAGACAACCCAGCCGGAGGAGCTGCCGCGAGCAGAACAGACTCTGCACCGGCTGGGCCGGGAGGCTCGGTGAGCCTCTGCGCCACCCCCGACTTGGGGCAGCCCCCGACTCGGAGGGACCCCCACCAGGCTCCTGCTGTCGCCGGGGACCCCACACCAAGGCGGTGGAGGCACTGACTGTATGGCAGCGTTGGAGGGGGTACCCAAGTGTCCCCAAGCCCTGGCCTTGGGGACACTTGCTCGAGCCTCCTGCAGACCTGTCTTTCTGGTAGTTTGAGATCAGCTCTGTTTTTGGGGACAAACGGCCCCTGGAGAGGGCAGCCCTGAGGAGGAGAGCCTGTGGGGAGCTGTGACCCCAAGGGGCTGTGACCTGTGGGGGGGGCTGTGACCCTGTGGGGGGCTGTGACCTGTGGAGCAGGGGTTGTGACCCTGTGGGGGCTGTGATGCCATGGGTGGCTGTGACCCCATGAGGGGCTGTGACCCTGGCTTCTGCTCGGGAGGGGGGTAAAGTGTGGGGGGTGCGGGGGAGGGGGGACACGGCAGGGGACCTGGCAACAGTGCACAGCCATGCAGCCGTGGTGTCTCGTGGGCTGATGGGGGGACCAGAATGAGCCCTGAGGCGGGTGTGGTCCCGCCGAGACGCATGTCTGTCTGCAGTCGACAGGGTCAGCTCTGCCGGGAGTCACCAGTGCTCTCGGGAAAAGCCTGGCTTGTGCCTGGCACGTGTCCCGGCCCCTGGCGATCTGTCCGCCTGTGGCCGGCGCTCTGGCCGGGCTGTAGCGGTGGGCGGCGTCCACAGAGCTCCCCTGTGGGACCGGGGACACTGGCCCTTGCAGTTTGCCCACCTGGGAGCGGACCAAGGACCCCGTCGGCTGACAGACCTGCCCCGGTGCCCGGAGCAGCTCGGGCTGCCCGCGATGGGTGCAGGCCCGAGTCTCCTGGAGCGGCCGCCCTCCCGACCGCGGAGGCCGACCATCCTGCCCGAGGCAGGGCCGGGGCCGCAGGCAGGGGAGGCGGAGGTCCCCGGGCCGGCCTCCTGGACTGGCACCTCTCGAGGGCCAGGCCCGATCTGCCCTGGGGCTGCTCTTGGAGCCAAAGAGGCTTCTGGCGGAGCCATGTGGCCGGGGCTTTGCTGCTGCCTGGCGTTTTCCCAGAGTCACGGGTGCCTGGCACGGCCAGGAGACTCTGGTCCCTGTGGCCCAGGCGGTGTGCACCAGCCCTGCCCGAGTTATGCCCGGCCCTGGCACTCCCTGCAGCGGCCGAGAGGGCAGGGCTGCGGCCCAGCCGGCTTCAGGTTGCTCCACGAGGTCGGGCCGGGTGGTGGGCACAGGAGGCTCCCTCTGGGGCTGCCTCTCTCTGGGGGGCTCACTTGGCCTCTGAGCAGCCAAGCCCCGGGCCCACGCTAGGAGCTGGGGGACCAGAGCGAGAGAGCCTGCCTGTCCCCTCCCTGCCGCCTCTGCTGCCGGGGCGGCCTCTTCCTTGGCAGCTGAAGTCCTGAGTCTGGGCTCTGGCACCTGCAGGGCCAGAGAGGGGCTGGTCGGCTGCAGGGGGCGGTGATGAGGGCCTGTCACTCGGGGCTCTAGGTTCCAGGAGACCATCGGCTTGGCGAGAGGCTCAGGCTGAGGGGCCGCAGGCCAGGCTCGGTGCAGGTTGCTGGGCCAGGGCCTTGGGGGATAAGGTCACTGGCGCAGACCCCACCTCACGGCAGGGCGCGCGCGCTGCGTGTAAGCTGGCCGGAGCCCGCTGAGTGGTTTGGGGAGTCTGACATGCATCTCGTGGGTTCGGAGGAAGACGCACAGGTAGAGGTTCTTAAGTCAATGCTTTAAGAAGAGGGAGGGGGTGTCTCTTTTGCACCAGGGAGGATTACATTTATTTAGTTTGTCTCCACAGCGGCCAGAGCGAGCTGGCTTGGGACCAGAGGTGCGAGAGAGGGCGGGCCGGAGGCCGCTGTGTCTCCCCGCAGTCGGGGACGGTGTGGAGGGCCGCTGAGCCTGGACAGCGGCTGCCACAGGCAGAGGGTGGCGGGGAGCATGCTGGAGACAGGCCCTGTTGCCATGTGTCAGAACGCATGGCTGACACGCTTCTCACCCCGGCCTCGGACGCCTGGGCCTGCAGCTGCCAACCTCTCCGCGGACGAGGGGCCTCCTCGGCCTGGGCACGACGCGCACAGAGGCAGGGTGGCACCTGACGGATGTGGGGGCGTGGCCACGTTTCCATGGTGACCGGGTGGCGAGCCTCACGGTTGGGGGTGCCCTTGAATCTCCGGGTGTGACGGACACCGGTCTCCGCAGCCCTGTGGCCCAGGCGCCCAGCTGCTTGGTAGTTGGCCCTTTTCTGCTGCGTGTTCAGTCTGTTCCACGTTTGTCACTCTCTGCTCTGTGCCCACTCCGGGCCGCTCTACTCTTTGTCCGCCCTTTTCTCCATTCCGTTCTGTTCTGTTCTGTTCTACGTTAAGAGTGTTGTTGGGAGTTCCCCTTGTGGCTGAGTGGGTTAAGAACTCAGCATAGGAGTTCCCGTCGTGGCTCAGTGGTTAACGAATCCGACTAGGAACCGTGAGATTGCGGGTTCGACCCCTGGCCTTGCTCAGTGGGTTAAGGATCCGGCGTTGCCGTGAGCTGTGGTGTAGGTCGCAGACGCGGCTCAGATCCTGCGTTGCTGTGGCTGTGGTGTAGACCGGCAGCTACAGCTCCTGTTAGACCCCTAGCCTGGGGACCTCCATAGGCCGCGTGTGCGGCCCTAGAAAAGGCAAAAAGGCAAAACAAAAACTCAGCACAGTGTCTGTGAGGATGCTGGTGCAATCCCTGGCCTTGCTGAGTGGGTTAAGGATCTGGCGTTGTCACAAACTGTGGTTTAGGTCACAGATGCAGCTCAGATCCTGCGTTGCTGTGGCTGTGGTGTAGGCCGGCAGCTACAGCTCCGATTTGACCCCTAACCTGGGAACTTCCATATGCTTCGGATGCAGCTCTAAAAAGAAGGAAAAAGAAAAGAGTGTTGGCTGTTACCCCAGGACAGATGTGTGACCCGCTGAACTGACTGCATAGCAAATGGGTGCAGCCCAGAGCTGAGAAAGCCACCCCCTCGGCTGTTGAGCCGACACAGTGGTCTCTGGGAGGATCAAGGGTCTGGGTGGGGTGTGGGGGCGTGGCCGGTGGTGGGGCACGGAAGGTCCTGGGCAGCTTCTTGTCCACTGGCTCTGGCTGGGGCACCTCAGTTTCCCCCGGGAAGTGGCACAGCAGCTTCTACGGGGGCCATGTCAGGACGGCGTTTCAGGGACGCAGAAGCAGGTGTCTGAAGGCCAGTCTCCGGAAACTCGCTTCTGGTCAAATCCAGGCCCTGTCACTCCTGGTGTGCTGGGAGGGCGGCAGACGGGGTGGGTGCAGAGATGGCTGGGCAGTGAGGAGGTACCGTCTGTCCTTTGATAGAAGGAGCCTGGGAGTCGGGGGTGGTCCGCGCTCTTTCCTTCCAGCCTTTGGGGCTTCGTGGCTCTGGACATGCACCCCGGCCCCTGTCTGTTTGGTTCGGCCCTCACACAAACGGCTCTGTGCTCCAGACTCACCAGCCCTCGGCCTCCACCCACCCTGATCACACGGCTCCCCGCCCCAGGAGACCCAGGGCAGTGCTGTGCCCGGCCTCGAGCTCACGCGCCTGCGGGGGGCACGGCGGCCGGCACCTCCCTGCTCTTCTCAGACGGCTGAGGGACCCGGCTCCAGAGTGTGCAGTGCCTGTGTTTAGGGAAGGAGCCCTGAGTAACTGTCCCGTCCTATCCGCGGCCCCTGCTAATTAAAGGCTCCCCCTGCACCTGGGTCCTCAGCCTGTCCCCATGTCCTGTGGTGCACTCAGGGCCCCACACGTACCAGCCGAAGGGACGGTGGATGGGCGAGTGGGTAGTGACCACTGTGGGGGTGGGGGGCGGTTTTATCTAGTGACTTCGGATCCTGCACACCAGCTCTGGGTTGGAGCCCTCGGTCGGCCGAGGGAGAATTTGTTCTGTGTGTGGGTCCAGAGGCCCCTGAGGAGATGGAGAGCTTTGTAAGTCTGACTGGTGTGTGTGTGTGTGTGCGCTGAGGGGGGCCCTTTACAGGCCATTCTCTCTTTTTTTTCTCTTTTTTTAGGGTCACAGGTGTGGCATTTGGAAGTTCCCAGGCTAGGGGTTGAATTGGAGCTGTAGCTGCCAGCCTACACCACAGCCACAGCAAGGTCAGATCCTTAACCCTGTGAGGCCAGGGATTGAACCCTCATCCTTAGGGATAGTAGTTGGATTCATTTCCAATGAGCCTGGATGGGAAATCCCTTTAGTCCATTCTTCGGCTGTGAGACAGGGGGGGCGCGGGGTGGGGGGCAGGACAGCAGGCTCAGGCCTGTGTTTCTAGATTCTGGCTAAAGCTGGCTGACTGCTGAAGGTGGTCAGATGTTTGCTCCAGGTCTTCTATGGCCCTGCTGGGCGAAAGTTTGCCCACACCTAAGGAGCTGGTCAGACGGAACTGCATGGGTGTGTGTTTGTAATCCTGGATATGAAAACCCGTTTCCATACGAACCTCCGTGCGTGTCCCTCCTGGTAAACATGCCCACTGGCATTTCCTGAGCCGGATGCAGGATGTCCTACGACTGTTTATTACCCATAATTTTAGACCCTTTAGTGGTGCTTACCCAGAGGCCGAGGAATTCTCTCTGAACAGCCTGGGTACCGCCCCGCCTGGGGGCACCCAGCGCCCAGCCGACCACTCACCGGGCCTGGGCCCGGGGCTGGGGCCTTGAGCTCCCCACTGGCCCGTGGTCGGGAGCAGTGCTTCGCCCATCCGCGCCTTGGCCGTCCGCTTCGGGGTCTGCTGGCACTGGACGGGGGGTGTGAACTCGTGGGGGCGAGTGTGGCGACTCCCAGGTCTGCCACCGGGGGGCCCCGAAGCCGCGAGCTTCTAGGAGCAGTGAGACCCCAGGCCCCAGGTGGCCATCCCTGGTGACAACTTCTCACCAATAAGACCCTCTTGGAGATGCGGCTGGTCCCAGCTGCGCCTGCAGTTTACGGGAAGGATGGGAGCGCCTGTCAGACCGACAACGGGCGTTGTCAAGACCAGGGACCCAGGAGGCACAAGGCCTGGGAAGGGGCTGGAAGTGGCCAGATACAACGGACATTAAAAACTGGGAGGAGGAGTTCCTCTTGTAGCTCACTGGGGTTAAGAACCCGACCTAGTGTCCACGAGGGTGCGGGTTTGATCCCCGGCCTCGCTCAGTGGGTTGAGGATCCGGCGTTGCCGCGAGCCGCGGTGGGTCACAGCCCTGGCTTGGAGCTGGTGTGGTCACAGCTACGGTGCAGCCTCAGATGAAGCTCCGATTTGATCCTTGGCCCAGGATCTTCCATATACTGTGTGCAGCCGCGAAAAGAAAAAATTTTTTTTTCTGTGTTCCCGTTGTGGTGTAGTGGGTCAAAGTTCTGACTTGTCTCTGTGGAGGCACAGGTTCGATCCCTGGCCTTGCCCAGTGGGTTAAGGATCTCGCGTTGCCATGAGCTGTGGTGTAGGTCGCAGAGGTGGCTCAGATTCCATCCCTAGTCTGGGAACTTGCATATGCCGAGGGTGTGGCCAAAAAACAAAACGTTTTTTTTTTTCTGCTCTAGTGCTTTGCACTAGCACGCGGAACCTGAATGCGCATGTCCATTCTGATGGCAGCAACCCACGATGGGGCCTCCTGGTCCTGGCCCGACTCCCCTGGATGCACTTTGCTGGCCGGGAGGCGCCCAGACGCCTGGATCACTGGTGATTTCTCCTCCTGCCCTTTTCTCCTGCTTTCTCCCCGGCTGGGCTGGCTGCAGGGGACACTGGGAGTGGGTCAGCGTGGCCGCTGGTTAACTTGGCCTGGGTCACAGGCGTGTGGCCTGCCTGTGTTCAGTGGGGACTTCACGGGGTGAGCCTGTGGGGTGTCGAGATCAGGAAGCGCGTGGTGACATGGTATACACCCCAGCACACCCTTGCTGGGCAAAGGCCCTGAGGTCCCAGGAGGCAGCACCGACTAGAACAGCAGCGAAGGTGAGGGACAGCCTGGGCGCCACGCCGACTTTACGTCTTTGACCGATGTATTCTGGCCGACAGGGGGAGGTGGAAATCGGCAGCAGGTGGGTGACCCACCTGCGCCCATGCTGGAACGCCCTGCTGTGTCGCCGGCATCCCTCTTGTGCAGATTGCCTCTGGGCTGCAGCAGCGCCGAGTGGCTAAGAGGCTGGGGTTTCCTGCGCCGTTCAGGGCCCAGCCGGTGTCTTCTCCAACAGGGTTTGGGGTTTTCTTGCTGTTACTGTAGGGTTTGTTTCCACTGGAACTTTAGAACTGACTTATTCTCAAACGTTCTCGTCGCGGGGGTGGGGGTCACGTTAAACTGTGACGCCGCTTTACGCAGAAGTCTGGGAGCGCAGGAGTGGCGGCAGCGGCCTTGCCTTGGGCTTCGGGCTGGGGGCCCGCGGGGTCTGACAGGGCAGCCCATGCGCAGCCGTTCCCTGCCCAGCGGTGCGGCCAGGGTGAATCCACGCCCACGTTTCAGTCTGGGGAGGTTAAGGGGGGCTCGCGGAAGGCCCGAGCCCGAGGCTGCCTGCTCAGGGGGCCCCACGCTTTGCCCTTCCCCCCCAGGCTTCCTCTCCCCGCTGCTCCCCGGTTAACCCGCTCCTTCTCCATTTGCCAGTCACACCCCTACGCACCCTGTAACGTCCTGTGTAGAAGCCCCGGTCCGGCTGGGAAGCTCGTCCCTGCGTGAGCTCTTTGCGTGCAGGTGCCGCCTCTGGCCCCTCACACCTGACCCGACCTCCTGCACCGAGAGGCTGTGGCCATGTGGTATAGCCCCGCTCGTGCCCTCCGGCCCCCGCCAGGGCCGCCTCCCCCGTTCAGAGGCCTTCTTGGTACCAGCTGCCCCTCCACTTTGCTAGAGCCCGAGGGCCTGGCTGCCCTGCCGGGCAGAGCCTGTGTGGAGACGCAGCCTGCGTGGGCCGTGGGAGAGACCCCTCTCGTGTCTTCTTTTCCTTCTCTTCCTTCAGACGTGGGCAGCCTGACGCTCACCTCTGCTAAGGAGCAGCTGGGGAGCTGGCTTGGATGCGTCAGTGGGAAGCAGGTGGGTGGGGAAGGTGTCCGGGGACAAGGCTGTGGTGCCCGTAACTGACCTGGGAAGTGCGGTTGGCAACCCTTCTCTGGCGTGTCTGGGAACAGGTGACTGGCACCCGCTGATCCTGGCGATGGGGGCCGGGGCTGGTGGTTCCTTGCAGGTTGCCCCCTTGAGAGCTTAGTGTCCAAGGTTCATGTTGTCATTGGCAGAGCCAAGGTGAGCGTGTGCAGGTCTGCGCGGGCACCCCCATCTCCCAGAGCCAGGGTGCTGAGCCACCAGCGCCACGTAGTGACCGGACGGCCAGGCGGGCGGAAGGCGCGAGGGGGCTCTGTAGAGGCCTCGGGTGAGACGGGTTGGGGGTGGTGCCCTCCCAGCAGGAGGGCCCTGGGGGTTCTCCGCCCGGCAGCCACCCAGCGCTGGTGGCTGAAATACCCGGATGCAAAGGGCGCCGTCACAAACCCTAAACCCTAAAGGTTATGGGCGTTTATCAGGCAGATGCCAGAAAAACAGTGGAGGCTTTGCAGACGGCGGCTTGCCAGCCGCACACCGGCTGCCTCAGGCTCATGATGAGTAGGTCGGGCCGGGGTTGCACCATGCTGCTTGGTGGCTCTGTGTCCGGGGGCAGCAGGTTCATGAACTCTGCATGCAGAGCCCAACCTCTGGGAAGTGCCTGCAGTCTGAGCATCAGGGCTAAACAGAGGCAGTAAATGCTAAATAATGCTTTCTCAGCACACACTTGGAGTGGGGGGACCATGTGACCGAATTTTGGTTAACAAGATGAAAGTTTGCTAGAGGCTTCTAAAACGCTTTCGATTCTGTCGTGGTTGGTCCTGTCCCTTCTCTCTTTTTAAGATTAATAAACTAGGAGCTCCCACTGCAGCACGACAGGATCAGTGGCGTTTGGGAGCACTGGGATGCAGGTTCGATCTCCGGCCCAGCACAGTGGGTTAAGGATCTGGCGCCACAGCTATAGCTAAGGTCGCTTGTAGCTGCAGCTTAGATCTGATCCTTGGCTGGGAACTCCATATGCCTTGGGGCAACCCTAAGGAAAAAGAAAATTAATTATTCTGGCCATGCCCACACTGTTCAGAAGTTCCCGGGCCAGAGACTGAACCCGAGGCACAGCAGTGACAATGCCAAGTCTGCTAGGTCGCCAGAATACTCCCCCTTCTTTCTTGCTGATCCAAATGTGGTTGTGATGTCTGGAGCTTGGCAGCCATCTTGTGACTCTGAGGCAATAAGGGTGGAGGGGAGAGATCACTCTCCTCATATATCTCCAGGGAGATCAATATCCTCATTGTGGTGGGGCTGAGTCTGCCAGAACCAGCAGCCTTCCTCTGTAAACTTCTAGACTGGTGAGGAAAGTCCACCACTGTTTTCTGATTTTTGCAGCTGAAGATCGTAGTGATACAGCATTTTTATGCTGTTGTGCAAATGCCAATGTGATTCCTTGAGCTCTGCTTCGTATTTCCATCTGGCTGTCTCAGGACCCTTCATACTCAACAGATTCACTCCCCTGCGTCCATAGTTTCCCCTCCCCCTACATGCCAGCCCAGCTCAACCTGAGAAGTCTCTGGTGCGGGGGAGGGGAGGGAACGTGTGCTTGGCTTCATTTATTCAGCAGATATGAGCTGAGAATCTTGCACATGCCAGTTGCTCTTCCAGGAACCGTGGTGTTTGCACGCTCGTGGGCAACACAGACCGCAAGCGGAGGGATGCACGTGTGACCCTTCAGGTGTCAGTGGGGCTGAAGGGAGAGGGTGCTGGAGCAGCAGGAGGAATCAGAGAGGCTGGAGAGGTGAGGAGGGAGGGGCAGGGGACCTGGGGAGCTGTCGGGAGACTCGCTCTTTTCTGGTGAGTGACAGGGAGTTTCAGCAGAGCAGCCTTTTACATTAAGGGGTTTAATCAAGGGTTTGAGCATGTTGGGCTTTTTAATAAAAGGATCCTTTGGGCTGCTGGGGCAGAGTGGATCACAGGGGCGAGGACACACGCGGGGGGTCTGGGAGTGGTGGAGAAGGAGGTGAGACGGGGGTGGGGCACGTGGCCAGAGCAGGTGGAAGGGGCCTCTGTCCACTGCAGGTGGGCTGGGACCGGGGGCAGGCCGGGAGCTGTGTTCTGGACCTCGGAGACTCTGATGCCTTTGGACATGGCAGGGGATCCGGGGCCAGCTCAGGCTAGGGTGTGTGTCTAGGGCGGCTTGCAGGTGGGTGACATTTCCAGCCCGGCCGGCTGGGGCTTCCTCTCCCTTCCTCAGGCCCCCAGCCCTGCAGCCCAAGTGGCCCTCGGGGAAGGGAGGGGCAGGGAGGCCGCCCATGGCCCGTCCACTGCAGCTTCCTTGTCAGGGGCTGTCAGGACATGGGGGGGGGGTCCCCATCAACTCTGAGGTGTCCCAGCCCCATCTCTTCCCTGATCTGGTCACAGCATCTCCCTTGGGTGACCTGACCCAGGGGGCCGCCTGTACCCCACCTGCTGAGCTCCTGGGGCCCGGGTGGGCTCTCGGAGGCCCCCTCTGGGGGAGCCCCTCCCTCGCACGAAGCACCCCTGGGGTGGAGCTCAGGGGTCTCAGGCCACAGTCTCTCTGGGGGCCCTGTTCAGGGTCGGGCAGTCCCCTGAGCTGGTTGCACCTCCACCTGCCAGCTCCACCCTCTCTGCCCCCTGGAACAGGTCTGTCTTGGCTTCTTTTGGCTTCTGAGCCGTGGACGCGGGGTTGGGGGACTGAGAGGGGGTGGGGCCCACTGGGTTTCGTCCCCTCACCTCAGGCCCTGCCCTGCACACAGCAGGTGTTGGACAGAAGCTGCCCAGGACGAGGGGGCGTGGAGGGGTGGGGGTGGCTGGCGCCATCTCCTCCTGAGCCCGGACTCAGGGCGGAGGGGCCCTGCTCCCCACAGGTACTTTTGGGCCCACCTCCTCCTGGCCCTGACCGTGTTCCTGATGGCTGGCTTCCTGCGCAAGGATGTCGGGCTGCTCGTGCCGTGAGTCCTGCCTTGTGTGGGTGAGGCCCTGGCGCCCCTCCCAGAAGAGCACTAGGCCCCAGCCCAAGGCCTCCGGGCGGCTCTGGCACTGGCCTTGACCACGCCTCCCTCCGGCGCCTCAGGCTCCCCCGGCCCCCGGGGGCCTCCAGCGTCCCCAGGGGCGACAAGCTGTCCAGGCCCCCAGGAGGGCACCTGGAGGGTAGGATCTGGGCCCGGGCTGGGACGTCTTGGGCAGAGCTCCTGGGGACAGAGGGTGGCCCGGTGGCGGGAGGAAGGCTGGGGAGGCCATGACCTCTGCCTCCCTGTTTGTCGGTGGTGTGACCTGGGAAGCCCGGGTCCGCGTGGACGGTCACCGGGCCCAGGGCCTTAGCCTGGCTGCTGGGCGGGCCCTGCGGTCCCCAGCCACGCCCCCACCCCCAGCTGCTGTCCACAGGAGTCGGGGGATGCCGTAGCCCTCTGGGTGCCTTCGCCGGCCCCGATCATCCCTAGCGGGGACACAGGCCTCTGCCTTGTCGCCCACCGTCCTGGGTCACTCTTACCAGCCCTGGGCTCTGCACTGGGGCAGGGAGGCCACCTGCTGCTCCAGGCTGGAGTCCACGGCTGGGGGCTGCCTTCACGGGTCCCAGGCCTGGGTACCAGCATCCGCTCTGGATGGTCTCAGCGTGAAGGGTCAGCCAAGAAACACCAGCCACGTGGCCCAGGCCGTAGGGCTAGAGCCATGGTGGGCACCTGAGACCCGGGACGGGGCAGACGGCGGGGCCACCGAGGGGGCAACATCCCTCCAGCACCGTCTGGGCCAGCGGTGCCCCCGAGCTGCAGGGTTAGGGGCTCCAGGTTGAGGGGAGCCCAGTGATGAGGTTGGGTTTGGGGTGTCACCAGGGTAGGGAGTCTGGACTGGGGGAGCGTGGTGATGGGAGAAGGTCCGAGGGCCTCCAATCGTGGGGGTTGCTGGGGTGGGGGTCTCTGGGGGGCACCTGGGGGCTCTCCGCTGACTGTGCTGTCCCCCACCTGCTCAAGGGCCAGGCTGAAGGGCCCCCCATCACCAACGTCATGTTTCTTGAGACGCACAAGACGGCCAGCAGCACGGCGCTCAACATCCGCTTCCGCCTCGCCGAGACGCACAACTTGTCGGTGGCGCTGCCCGCGGCCAAGGGCATACAGCTGGGTTACCCCTGGCCCTTCCCGCGCGCTACGTGGAGGGCGTCCAGCAGAACGGCCCCGAGCGGCGCTTCGGCATCGTGTGCAACCACCTGAGGTCCAACCTGCAGGAGGTGCAGCTGCGGGCGGGCCTCCCTCTGGGCCGGGGCCTGGCGTAGGGGCCGGCAGAGGCTCCCGCCACGCCTGCAGCCCCCTCCCCAGCAGCCGGTCGCCTGTGTTTGCTCCTGGAGTCAGGCCCTGCTGCTCTCTCCCTCTTCCGCCTCCTGCCAGGTCCCCAGGCCGCCCCCCTCCCCCCGGACCTCTGCAGGTGGTGTCCCTTTTGGCGGGAAGGCTCTTCGCAGCTTCTTCCTCAGTCATTCTAGTCTCAGC
>PVHT021183576.1:566257-576326 GCA_004024745.2 Catagonus wagneri
GGGCGGAGGGCAGGGCAGGTGTAGGTGCGCTGCCGGGAGGGGTGGAGAAGACACCACCTGGCGCCGGGGCCCCCGAAGGAGGCGGGAGAGTCACCAGCCTTCTCGTTCTGTCTCCAAACAGGTGCAGGAAGTCACGCCCCACGACACTTTCGACTTTTCCATCCTCAGAAACCCTGTCTTCCAGCTGGAATCCTCCTTCGTCTGTTACAAGGACTACGTCCCCACCTTTAGGGACGTCGTCAGCCTGGAGCCTTCCTGGCCTCCCCGGAGACCTACTACAAGCAGGGCCAGGCCTTGAGCCACGGCTGCGCCAGGAATGGCACGTGGCTCGACCTGGGCTCTGACAACAACGCGCCCGCGGAGGAGGCCGACGTGCGCGCGCGCCTCGCGACGTGGAGCGGGGCTTCCAGCCGGGGCTGCTCGCGGAGCACTTCGACGGGTCCGCGGTGCTGCTGCGGCACCCGCCGCGCTGGCGGCCGGACGACGTCGTCTCCTTACGGCTCAACTCGCGCAGCCCGCGCAGCGCCACCCGAGGGCCAGGAGCGCGCCAAGCGCTGGTGCGCCCTGGACTGGCGCCTCTACCAGCACTTCACCTTCTGGGCGCGGCTACGCGCCGAGCTGGGCCCGCGGCGGCTGCGCTCCGAGGTGGCACAGCTGCAGGCGCGGCGGCGCGAGCTCGAGGCCCTCTGCGTGCAGGACGGCGTACCCAAGAACAGGTCGCAGATCACCGACCTCAGGCTGCGTCCTTACCAGTCGGACAAGGCCGACCCTCTGGGCTACAGCCTGAGGCCGGGCCTGGACGAGCAGACGCTGCAGCTGTGAGAGAGGATGGTCGTGCCGAGCTCCAGTACACGGCCGCCTGTACACGAGGCAGTTCCCGGAAGGGCCCCAAGGACACCCCCTCCTGCGGGTGTAGCATCTTGGCGCCTCTCTCATTGTCCTGAGAGGCCATGGGTGCTGCCTCAGGCCCAGAAGGGGGCGGTTCCTAGGGCATCCGGGAGACCCAGGCCCCCAGACCACACTGTGAAGATGCCTGTGAAGGGACCCCTGTGATCTGTCCTCTTGGAGTCTGTCTCTTTGGTGAGGGCCCAAAATCAGGGCAATGAGCCCAGCTGATCTGACAGCGTGAACCCATTTCATTCATCAAACAGAAACGTCTGACCCAGTAAGCAAGTTAGTTACATGTCAGCAACGTCTGTCCCAAGATCGGGGGCCCGGGGTTGGGAGGGCCTGGGTCCCTGAGGAGCTCGGAGCAGCCCCCCCCCCCCCCGCCAAGGCTGCCAGCTCTGGGGACACCGCGCTGGTCAGTGAGTCACGATTCAGCACCCACAGGCAACACTCTGAAGGTGGGCCTGGGGAGCAGGGACAAGGGAGAGAGGGTCCGGGATGTCCCGTCTTTGGCTGCATGAGGCTTACTTCCAACCGAAGAGCCTGAGAAATCTTCGAATCGCTCCCGAGACAAGTGCTTCGGCCAGAACGCAGGTCAAGGGTGAGGCCACAGCTCCATGTCGGGGTTGCCCCCTCCCGGAACGGCCAGCGAAGGAGAAAAGCTCCTGGCGAGGATGGGCAGCTGCAGCCTCGGTTACCATGGAGACCGTGCTGGCTGCAGTCCCTCCTTGTGGTTTGCGAGAGGGAGTGAGGGTGCCCTGCCCGGCTGGACGTGACCTCCAGCTGCTTAGGGCGGGGAGCTCGCATTCAGCACCGTGTCCCTTTGCCCTGAGAAAATCAGGGCCCTGGGGGACCCACTCTTCCACACTGAGCCGAGAGGTTCGGCCTGGCCTGTCCCCTTGGTGCGGGGCTCCCTTCGTTCCACGTAGGCCCTCGTCCCTGAAGACCCCAGCACCGGCTCAAGACACTCCTGTGTCAGGGTGTGTCCACACTTCTCAGGGGAATCAGCCCTTCAAAGAAGGAAGAGACGCCCCCCTCCGGCCCCACGCCAGAACGGGCGGCAGCTCCCTTGGGCATCAGCTTCATTGCAGGGTCTTTACGAAGACTGAATTTTCAGTAAGATTAGAGGACATTTTGCAGTGAATTTGAGAAGGAAAGAGAATATTTGGAAATGGGATAAATGACTTCCAAAAAAAGTGGAGTAGGGACTGTGAAGGATAGATGGCCATGGAGCCAGCGTCAGCCAGGGGCCCTCCAGAGGCTCCCCCATCCAGAGGCTCCCCCGTCCTCTACCGAGAGGAAAATGCAAAGAAGGGACTCCCAAGGGAGAGTGGAGAAGGGAAGGCAGGCCCAGGATGAGCCGGCCCGCAAGCGCCAAGCGTCTCTTGAGTAAGGCCAAGGGTCCGCCCCGCAGAGAATGCGAGAGTTAACTTCCACTTGACCAAAGACCAATGAAATCCGTGCCCTGAACTCAGGCAACGGCTCCAACCCCCAGAAAAAAGAAGACACCCCCCAGCCAGCCAGTGTGGGCAAACAGAAAGCGCGGCTGCTCGGTGGAGAGGGTGGGTGTCCGCCCCGCCGGTGGGGCTGCGACTGCCGACAGGCAAGCAACCGAGGACATGGAATGACCGCAGAAATCCGGCAGCGTTTGTGTTGCCTTTGAGGATGGCAGGAACGTAAGCTGGCACTGTTCTTGTAGAGGGAAATTTGTGGGTATTTGTCACGACATAAGGCGCACGCGGTTTGTAACAGAGAGCTTTGGGTGTCCACTCAGTAGGAGTGTTTAAAACGCTAAGTCCTAGGTAGCCGAGAAAGCTGGGAGTGGCCTGTGCATCTCCCCTGTGACGCCTGGGTCAGGGCTGGCGAGCGGGGCCGCAAGTGACTAGGATGGGTGTGGCTGTCCCAGCAAGCAGAGTCTGTGGGGGTGTGGGCCGCTGGGAGGGCAGACCGTGTAGTTCTTCAAGAGAAGCTTGCAGTACAGGTTTTTATGTGAAACCTTAATGTTTAAAATGCTGGCATCTGGAGTTTCCATCGTGGCGCAGCAGTTAACGAATCTGACTAGGAACCATGAGGTTGCAGGTTTGATCCCTGGCCTTGCTCAGTAGGTTAAGGATCCGCCGTTGCCGTGAGCTGGGGTGTAAGATTGCAGACGTGGCTCAGATCTGGCGTTGCTGTGGCTGTGACGTAGGTCAACGGCTACAGCTCCGATTAGACCCCTAGCCTGGGAACCTCCAAATGCTGCGGGTGCAGTCCTAGAAAAAGCGCAAAAAAAAAAAAAAAGTGCTGGCATCTAACTACATCATTAGAACTCCGGAGCGGGAACAAGACACGTGTCGGACACCCAGTGAGCGCTGTGTGGTGTGTCCTTCACACCACAGCCTGGAGGCCAGCCTGTCCCTCCTCAGCCCCCTGGAGGCCGGTCCTCTGGCTTCTCGTGAGTGGCCTTTCTGGGGGCAGCGGACGCCCGTGTGCCCCACGGAGGCCAGTCATGGCTCCTGGCAGCGGCCCACCCCCTGCACAGTGTTGCTGGAGAGCGAGTCCCCGCGGAGGGACCAGTCAGGCAGCAGAGAGGAGCCCCTGCGGCCGTGTCCCGGCACTGCCCCCTTCTGGCCGCCCTTCTGCCCCTCTGTGCTGCACCAAAGTCGCACGGCTGGTGGGATGGTCCTGGGTCCTGACGCAGCCCTGGGGTGCGGCCAGCCCCGCCTCCCAGCCCCACAGCGGGCCCTTGTCTGCCTGCTGCGGGTCCGAGAGGCAAGCGCTCCTGCAGCTCCCCCGCGGCCAGCTCTGTGGCTGCCCTGTGGTGCCCGGTGAGTCCCCTCCCTGCCCTTGAGGGCCAGCACCTGCCCCCCTTTGGGCTGAGGGCCCTCCAGCCAGAAGTGCCACTGGGACCCCTCCATGGGACAATTTCCTGAAGGGCCCCAGGGGCAGATTTAGGTGCTGGGGTGGACGCAGCCTGGACGTCCAAAGCTGAGGGTTTCCGCCTGGCGAGCACGCTCGGTCAGGCCTGCAGGTGGTGCTCCACCAGGCTGACGTGGCTGTCATTGAGTCCTTGCCCTGGGTTGGGGTGGGGACCTGTCTTGAGGTGACACAGCCAAGTCTGCGGCCCTGACAGCAAAGGGCCTCTGCCCTCTGTATACTCGCACTTCATTGCCCCAGCACCACCAGGCCCAAAGGGGAAACCCGTGCTGACCTGGAGGGTGTGGGGCAGGTGGCCTGGGCTGGCTTGTGTTTCAGGGCAGAGTCCAGGCGGGGTGGCTGCAGGGGGCGGAATGACCCCTGATAACTTGCCTGGGCCCAGGGCCAGGGGCCCAGACTGTCTTGGAGGTCCCATCTCCTCCCCAGGCCCCTTTTCCCCTCCTGTGATCAGCACCCCAAGGGGGGCCGCCCACTAAGGAGGGTGGATGGGCTGGGTCCACCTAATGCCGGGACACAGTCATCCTGGCCAAACCAAAGCCCTGCTGCCTTGGCCAAACCAGATGGGCCAGCTCAGGAGTCTGCTCCTCCTCTTAGACGGGGGGCCCCCCGAGGCTTTGGGGCCCCACAGAGACCCGGAGCCTGCCCTGGGCAGGGTGCTCTGAGTGCCCGGCAGCCCTGCCCTGCTCTGTGCGAGGAGCAGACTGACCAGCTGGTCTCTGGAGTCTCCAGCTCGGCAGCGCTGCCCTGCGGTGGCAGGGCGCTGGGCCTGGCCCCCTGCTGCTGCTGGCACCAGCTCCTGGTGGTCCTAGGCCCCTTGGAGCAAGCCAAGTGGGGAGAATGTCCCACTTGTGTCCGTCCAGGCTGCAGGGACACATGGCACATGCACCTGCTTCTTACTTGGGTACAATCGCCCTTTGGATGCAGAGCGGGGCTGGGGGCCGGCCAGCTTCCAGGACACAGCAGACCTCTCTCAGAAGCCCCAGATGGGGTGGGCGGACCTGGAGCTAGGCAGGGGTCTTCTGGGCGCAGCGGGGCAGGGCTGCTGTGCTGCTGGAGAGCCTCCCAGAGCCGGCTGCCCTGAGCAGGGAGCACCGAGGCATGTGTGTCTGCTCACGGGGCCTCGGGTGTCGGGGTGCATGCGTGTGTTCATCGTGGTCGCCCTCTCTGCATCCTGACTGTGTCCCTGGACGTGCGCTGGCCTCAGCCTGCAGGGACTTGATCCTCTCTCCAGCCTGGCCCGAAGACCCCGCACCCCCGGGACCGCCCCTCCCTTGCTGGGAGCTGGGCCTCTGTGCAGAACAGAGGCCCTGCAGGGGCTGCGGGGCTGCAGACCCCCGCGTGCTCCCAGACACCCCGGGAGCACACTCCTCCAACACAGTAGGAGCCCTGGCCTGTGGCTGGGGGGCTGGGGGGCCAGCCGAGGTTTAGGGGTCCAGGTTTCGCGAGGCTGCGGGAGACAGGCCAGGATGGACCGGGGAGGGTGGCTGTCTCGTCATGGCAGCTGGACTGCGACGCTCCCCGTGCCAGGGCGACCCTGGGGTCTGGGAGGTCGATGCCGCTGCCACTCCTCCCTCTGTTAGCCCTCAACTCTGGGAAGCCCACCAGCCTCCACCACAGGCTCCCCAGCCTGGCCTCTCTCCTGTGCACCTGCTTCTGGGGGCTCCATCGTGGAGGGCCGCCCCACCCCCTGCTCCCCAGACGGCAGGGTGGTGACCTCTTCGGGGTCCCTCTCACTGCCCTGCTGGCTAGCACCAGGCTCTCCGTGGGTACACCTGTGAGCTGTTTGGGGTGCCCCGTGGGTAGGGAGGAACTTCCCCACAGCCCCAGCCTTGCTCAGGAGCGGGCGGGGGCGGGAGGGGCCCCTGCAGATAGCCCGCTGGGCCTGGAGCCCCAGCCCCTTCTCTGCAGGACACCTGCTGGGGCGCCCCTCCTGGCCCGGGAGCCCTCTGCCTCTCCTGGCCCCTTCTCAGAATGTCCTGCCCTTGCCCGCCCAGGTCTGAGAGCTGGTTGCCTTCCTCCAGGAAGCCGTGCGCCTGTGTGTGGGGCACGTGAGCGTGCCTGTCCAGGGATCTCCCATGTTGTCCGTGTTCATGCCCTTATGTGTCCTCTCCTGCGTGCTTCTGTCTCTGCGTCTGCCCGGCTCCTGTGGTTGTGGGGCCCCTCTCTGGAGACACTGCACACCTTATCAGAGCCTTGGGCTTTGATTCTCCCCTTAGCCAGCCTCCTGCTGGTCAGGTTCTGTGATAAGCAAGAGTCCTAAGCATGTGGGTGTCAGGGTCAAGGGCCCCCCTGCACCTGACACCAACCAGCTCCCTCTCCTGGTGTGATGTTGAGAGAGGATGTCCCAGACATTTGGGGTGCAGTGGTGGTGGAGGAGGGAACACCCTGGAGGGGGCGAGATGGAGGGAGGGGGGAGCCTGGGACAGGGTGGTCTCCGGGGCGGCCACAGAAAGTGGGCCGGGTGGGGGCGCGGCGCCTGCACCTGCAGAGCCCCCTCCCCCATCCCGAGGGACCACGACAGACCCGCTGACCCCAGCGTCCCGGGGCCCACGCCCGCAGATCATGGGGGCCCCGCGTGTCCCCGCGCGGACCGTGCTCTTCCAGCGCGAGAGGACTGGCCTGACCTACCGCGTGCCCGCCCTGCTGCCCGTGCCCCCGGGGCCCACCCTGCTGGCTTTCGCGGAGCAGCGGCTCAGCCCCGACGACGCGCACGCCCACCGCCTGGTGCAGAGGACCGGAACGCTGGCTGGGGGCTCCGTGCGGGTGAGCGCGGAGGGAGCGGGGAGAGGGGCAGCGCGGAAGGCCCGGGAGCTGAGGCCCTATCTCCCTGCCCGCAGTGGGGCGCCGCGAGCGTGCTGGGGACGGCGGCCCTGGACGAGCACCGCTCCATGAACCCCTGCCCGGTGCACGACGCGCGCACTGCCACGGTCTTCCTCTTCTTCATCGCCGTGCGTGGCCACACGCCCGAGGCCGCGCAGATCGCCGCGGGCAGGAACGCCGCGCGCCTCTGCTGCGTCACCAGCCGGGACGCGGGCCGCAGCTGGGGCAGCGCGCGCGACCTCACGGCGGAGGCGGTGGGCGGCGCAGAGCAGGGTAGGTGGGCCGGCCGGCCCGCGGGGTGCGGGCGGGGCTCGAGCGGAGGGGTGGGGGGTGAGGGGCCGCGCTGGGAGGGGGTCCAGCAGAGGGTGCGATTCTGCACCGCGGGGCGTCTGCCCGGAGCAACTGCCCGCCTCGCCCCCAGCCTAAGAGCCACTGACCCCGTTTGCCGGGCTGGCCCCGGAACCCCGCAGTCCCGCTCTTTTTGTCTCCTGGGCCTGTCTCTGAGCACTGAGGTCCCTCCCTGGCCCCAAGCCCCAGATGGGTCGGCTCTCCTACCACTTTCTCCTCTTTCCTCTCACCCCAGCCCTCGGGGCCCAGGACAGGACCACAGCTCGGTAGGGCCACGTGACCACAAAGCTTTCCTTCAGTCTGGTCTCCCCTTCCCCAAGAGCCCGACCACCCACTGCCCTCTGCGGTCCCACAGACACTGGCAGGTGGGAGCTAAACGGGTGGGGCAGGCTCTGGCACCCGGACAGGACACACAGGGGATCGAAAGAGCGGTCTGCTGGTGTGGCGTCCTCCCTAGTGGACCCGGCACGTGGCTAGGAGGGGCTGCCCAGACCCTTCCAGCCTCAGCTGCACTCTGTCTGGGCAGCACTCATTCCGGGCACCGCCAGTGACATCCACCTGGGCTCGAGGGCTGGCCACCTGCTCACGTGCTGAGAACCTGGCCAAGAGGCCTGCTGGGCTCCCGGCTCCGCTGACGGCCTGAGAACCTTGTCCTGGAGGACTGCAAGGGGCCGGAAGGAGTGGGGGTGGCGCAGTCAGCGGGCGGCGTCCTCACGAGCTGTCCCCTAACCCACGGCACTGGCCCCCATCTTCCCCAGCCCCCAGGGTGGTGCTGCCTGGCTGCAGCCGTGGCTGCCCCTCTCCTGGGTGACCAGCAGCCCCTCCTCCCTGCAGACTGGGCCACGTTCGCTGTGGGCCCAGGCCATGGTGTCCAGCTGCGCTCCGGCCGCCTGCTGGTGCCGGCCTACACCTACCGCGTGGACCGGCGGGAGTGCTTCGGCAAGACCTGCAGGACCAGCGCCCACTCCTTCGCCTTCTACAGTGATGACCACGGCCGCACCTGGCACCACGGGGGCCTCGTGCCCAACCTGCGCTCTGGCGAGTGCCAGCTGGCCATGGTGGACAGCGGGCCGGCCGGTGGCGTCCTCTACTGCAATGCCCGGAGCCCCCTGGGCAGCCGCGTGCAGGCGCTCAGTGAGGACGAGGGCACCACCTTCCTGCCCGGGGAACTGGTGCCCAGCCTGGCCGAGACTGCCCGGGGCTGCCAGGGCAGCATCGTGGGCTTTCCGGCCCCACCGTCCAGGAGACCGAGGGATGAGGGATGGTCCGTGGGCACCAGGAACCCCCCCAACCCCCCATGCTTCCGTCCTGGGGCCCAGGAGCCCCCAGGGGAGAGCGCTGGAGACGTGGGACCAGGCAGGGAACTGGGTGGGCCAGAGGGATGTTGGGCTGGGCCGGGGGATCCTGGCCCTGGGCGCAGTGGGAACAGGGGGGCCAGGACCCCAGAGCTCCCAGAACCGCCCTTGCCCTTGTCTCAGAGCCCCACGTGGCTACTGTATTCCCACCCTGTGGGGCGAAGGGCTCGGCTTCGCATGGGCATCCGCCTGAGCAGGTCCCCCCTGGACCCCCACAGCTGGACAGAGCCCTGGGTGATCTATGAGGGCCCCAGCGGCTACTCTGACCTGGCGGCCATCGGGCCCAGCCCCGGGGCGGCCCTGACCTTCGCCTGTGTGTACGAGAGCGGGGCCAGAGTCTCCTTCGAGGAGATCTCCTTCTGCACGTTCTCCCTGAGCGAGGTTCTGGGGAATGTGCGGGCGGGCACTGGGCTGCCCAGCCCTGGGGACAAGCCTCCGGAGCACTGCCAGCCCTGCTGATGGGCCTCTGGTCAGAGGCGCGGGGACGGGCCAGCTGCCCTTCCCCAGCCGGGTCACATCCCAGGACCAGCCCCTGCGTCCTGGTGGAAGCACCCTTTTATTTCTCCTTCTTTTAAAAGTCTTCCTTTCTGGTTAAAAAAAGTCAAAGATGTTTATTGTAGAAAATTTGGGAAAACTATAAAGGAAAAAAAGGCTCCGCACAGATCTGTCTGCCCTCCAGTTGCGCCCCCCTGGCCGGTGGTGTTCCTTTCTGACCTGTTGAAGCAGCTGCTTTGCAGACGTGTGGCTTCATTTGAGCGCTCGGTTTGCCACCCTCCCAGCAGTTCCGTTTACGGCCCGGAGTGCTCCATGATGTGATTTCTTTACAAGGTCCCCGCAGGGTGACCTTCTGGGGCCAGTCAGTTTTCCTGGTGGTGAGTCGTGCTTGGTGAGCACCTCTGGGGTGTCCCTGGGTGGCCCTGGTTTCCGTCACCCCCTTAGGCTGGAGTCTGGGACATCAGGCCACCTTATGCGATCTTTCCAAAGGGCGGGGTGTCCAGGACGCCTCTGAGCACGGAGGCTTGTCCTCTGTTGTCTGGTGACGGCTCCCGCCACGTCTCTGGCTCCCAGGCCCCCGCCTGCAAACCTCCATCCTGCGGTCTGTTTCCTGCCGAGCTCGGCCAACACCACAAACCCCTTTCAAGACCTAACTCGTTCTTTCTTAATAACTGCACGATGTGGTCTACACGTCGAGGTCCTGCGGTGCGCTCGACACGCCTAGTTGGGGGCCCTCCGTGGCCTCTCGTGTTCACTCTGACCACCGTGAATAGAGCCGCCGCGCTCGCCCTCGAATATCTGCCTTCACAAGCCGAGACTCTGGCTTCTGCAGGATGGATTCTTGACTGTGGGTGACTGTGCAACGGTCTCTGTAGGTTTTTTTTTTTGTCCTTTTGCCTTTCCTAGGGCCGCACCCGCGGCATATGGAGGTTCCCAGGCTAGGGGTCTAATTGGAGCTGTAGCCGCCGGCCTTCGCCACAGCCACAGCAACACGGGATCCGAGCCGCGTCTGCAACCTACACCACAGCTCACGGCAACGCCGGATCCTTAACCTGCTGAGCAAGGCCAGGGATTGAACCTGCAACCTCATGGTTCCTAGTCGGATTCGTTAACCACTGAGACACGATGGGAACTTATGTAGTTTCTTGTTTTAATAGATAACAGGACACCATGATCTTAAAAGGAGCAGTAAGTCACACGCTGTTCGCACGAGTGAGAAGGCTGTTTTCCTTTTTTTTTTTTTTTTG
>PVHT021183576.1:577326-661748 GCA_004024745.2 Catagonus wagneri
CCGTAACCTCATGGTTCCTAGTCAGATTCGTTAACCACTGAGCCATGACAGAAGGCTGTTTTCTTGCACACTACCTGTCTTTTGACTTTTTCCAGTTCGATGTACCGAGGCCTGTCCTGCAATACCTGTGTGCCTGTCCCAGTGAGGGTGCTCTCCCCGGGAGCTGAGCGTGAGCTTCGCTGCCACGGCGGGACCTGCTCACTTCCCCCTCCTCCTCACAAGAAACAGCTCTGTCGGCTTCCCTCGGGGACCCCACCCCCATCATGCTGGGAAGAAAGTGGAGAAAAAAACGGTTCCATGCACCAAGGACAAAGGTCACGGAGGTGGGGGTGGCTGCCGGCCTCCCCTGGTCTTCCAGCCTGGCCCCCTCCACAGTGGTTGGCAGGGGGACTGGGGGGCCCCACAGGGTGCATCCCAGGAGGGGAACGGGCCTCCCTGGGGCTTGAGTTAGGCAGAGGCCTTCAGCTGACCTGTGCGGACGTGGACACTGACGTGGAGTTGGAGGTGAGGGCCCACCCCGCGTCTAAGCCGCGCGATCCAGGTCCGGCTCGGGGCTGGAGCGAAGGGAGGCTCTTGCGAGAAAGGGTTTGCATGGCCGGCTGGGGCCCCGCGCCCTCTCTGAGGAGGCCTGAGGGTGGCGGTACCTCGGAAGTCCGAGCAGAATAAGGAAACGGAGAACCACACCTCAACAATCACAGGAAGGCGTTCCCGTCGTGGCGCAGTGGTTAACGAATCCGACTAGGACCCATTAGGTTGTGGGTTTGATCCCTGGCCTTGCTCAGTGGGTTAAGGATCCGGCGTTGCCGTGAGCTGTGGTGTAGGTTGCAGACGCGGCTCGGATCCCGCGTTGCTGAGGCTGTGGTGCAGGCCGGCGGCTGCAGCTCCTGTTGGACCCCTAGCCTGGGAACCTCCATATGCCACGGGTGCGGCCCTAGAAAAGGCAAAAAGACAAAAAAAAAAAAATCTCAGGAAAACCAATGAAATCAAAGCTAGAGTGGGCGCTTAACTACAGTCAGGGACGTGAATTACATCGAAAGCGGTGCTGTTTAGACTGGAGGGGACGTCTCAACAAAAACCGCGGGAACTGGAAGACAACCTAACGGGGTCTCCAGCGTGCCGGAAGGAAACAGCTGCTCCCCAGAGCCCCAGGCCCAGCCAGGATGAAGAGTGAAGTCACGACTAGATGGGAATGACCGCACCTGTCGCCTGCAGCCTCACATCCAAGGAACCGGAAAGGACATTCTTTACGTGGAAGGAGATTGACAGTAGATGGAAACTCGGATGAAGAGGAGCGGCAGAGGGTTAGGGTGGATCGAAGTGAGTTCTGTCTGTGTAAAGCAACACCGCCCTGTGGGGTTTCAGCTGTGACGGGACTAGCCCCTGAGTCGGGGCGGGGGGGAGTGGAGGAGAGAGTCCTGAGATCCCCGAGTTATGCAAGAAAAGGTGATGCCCACTGACACGCGGCCAGGATGCGTGCCGCGGTCCCCGGTGTGAAGAGCAGAAGTGAGATCAGCACACCCGGCACACGTGACACATGAAACAGAAAACGGTCAGTTCGAAAAAGGGATGAGAGAAAGTATACAGAGTGTTGGTAAGTCAGGTGGAAAGCAAATATTAAGATCGCCGACTTAAACCCACACATGTCAGAATTACATTAACGTAAATTACTTAATATTCCAATTAAGAGTCAAAAATGACCTTGCTGGCAAAACCCACAAAATAGCAAACCCCACCCCAAAGCCAACTATATTCCACTGACAGTATTCATGTCTCACACACAAAGATACAGACAGGTGGAAACTTCAGAGGAAAAATAGACCGTGAAAATAGACCACAAGACAGTGTGTGTGTGTGTGTGTGTGTGTGAGTGTGCTTGTGCGTGTGGGTGATTGTATTAGTTAAAGATCTTAAGGCCACGATACCAGTAGTGATACAGGAGACATTTCAAATGATTAAAGTCTGCTTCAACAGGAAACGATAAAAATTTAGAATTTGTACGTACCAAGCAAGTATCACGCTTCAAAAATATGAAACAACAGAGCTCCCTGGTGTCTCTGGGGTTAAGGCTCTGGCATCATCACTACAGTGGTTTGCGTCACTGCTGTGGCACTGGTTTGATCCCTGGCCTGGGAACTTCTGCATACTGCAGGCCTGGCCAAAAAAAAGAAAAAAAAAAGGGACAGATCTGTTGGGGTCAATTGACCCTCAAGTACAGTAGAAAGTTTTGGGTACAAGTCTTACAGAAACTGAAAGAGCAAGGAGATAAAATCAGGAAGACATGGGAGATTTAGCCACCTTGCCCCAGACTCGACTGAACTGACAGGTTAGAAGACTGCCGCAAATAACCGCAGAGTGCTCAAGCCTTTTCAGATGTGCTCAGATATAAAACCGACATCATGTCGGACCATTAAGTCAAGTCTCCACAGATTTCAAAGGACTGAAAATCACAATGAATTGAGCCAGAAAGAAAAACAAAAGGAAATTTAAAATCTTCATAGGTTTGAAAATTAAAAAACGGAATTCTAAACTTCTCATCGTTCAGAGAAGCCATAGGAGTTCCCTTCTTGGCTCAGTGGTTTACGAACTTGACTAGGATCCATGAGGATGTGGGTTCGGTCCCTGGCCTCGCTCAGTGGGTTAAGGATCCAGCATTACACTGGTTGTGGTGCAGGCCAGCAGTTACAGCTCCGATTAGACCCCTAGCCTGGGAACTTCCAGACGCTGCAGGTGTGGGTGTGGCCCCAAAAAAGCGGGAAAAAAAAGGGAGAAGAAGCCATAATGGAAATTAGAAAAGATTTCGAGGTTAGTTATGCCAGCAGCGTGTAAACTTTATTCAGGGCGAGAAAGAATGAGCCTCCCAGCTGCAGAAAGACCTGGAGGGACCCCGAGGGTGCTTTAGTGAGAGACGCCCGTCTGGAAAGGCTAGGACTGTGTGGTTCTAACTCGATGACAGTCTGGAGGGGCAGAACGACTGGGACAGTGCAAAGCCCTGTGGTTAGGGTCAAGGGTCGGCAAGGGGAGGGCTGGGTAGCGGGGGACAGAGAACTGGAGGGCAGTGACACTACTCTGTGTGACACTGTAAGGGCGGGTACACGGCATTATCCACTGGGCCAAACCCACAGAAAGTACAACCAAGACTGAACCCTGGTGTGAACCCTGGGCTTTGGTTAATAACAGTCCATCAGTGTTGGCTCATCAACAGTCTACACGAATGCGAGCTGTCAGAGCAGGGAAGGCTGCGCGTGTGTGAAAAGGTGTGTGGGACACTGACTTTCTGCTCGTTTTTGGGAAAAATGAAAACCTCTTTACAAAAGTCTATTAATTAAAAGAACAGCTATAAAAACCCTAAAAGTGAGAGAAGAAAGTGGGTGGCAGCATTTGTATAGTCCTGAGGATACCCAGTGCGCTGGTGAGAATGCCGCCAACCTCACCAGGTACCGGAAGGCAGAAGCTGCGAGGCCCTTGGCACCACCCGCCCGCAGGAGCAGTGGAGCCGGCAGGGGAGGGGAGGGGGGCTGGTGGGCCCTGGGGAGCGCGGTTTGGTCTGTCCTGGCGCAGCCCTGGTTCCTGCCTCAGACCCTGGCCCTGGTGCGGACGGTCCTGCCCGAGGGGGTGGGCAGGAGGCAGCCCCAGGCCCCATCTCCTCTGCCCAGCTTACTGGGAAACTTTCTGTGCTGGGGCAGGGCAGCTAATTTTACTTGTCACCTTGGCTGGGCCGCAATACCTAGATTTGCTCAAATGTCAGTCTAGACGCTTCTGTGAAGGTATATTTAATGAGATTAGCATCAAAGTCCACAGACTTTGAGTAAAGCCGATTATCCTCCAGAATGTGGGGGCCCCGTCCAGCCAGTTGGGCACCTTGAGCAAAGGCTGAGCTCTCCTGGAAAAGGCTGCCTCCCTCCCGAGGCTTAGATCCAGCTGTAGCATCAGTGCCTCGGACTTGTCACAGTCCTGGCAATGGACCAGTCTCCACCTCCCAGCCCCCAGACTTTTTCACCTTTCCAAACTGTGACCCTGTCCCCACTAAACACAAACACTAAGTCCCCATCCCTTGTCCCTGCTGTCGGCAGCATCCACTCTATGTGCTGTCATCATGATCTGACCGCTCTGAGCACCGTGGGTGAGAGCACACATGGTGTTCACCGCTTCCATCTGGCGATTCACCCGAGCATACACCATCCTCAGGGCTTGTCCACGGTAGAGCCTGTCTCAGAATTCCTTTCTTTTTCAGGCTGAATAACACTCCCTTGTATAAAGGGACCACATTCTGTTTATCCAGTCATCAGCTGATAGATACTTGGGTTGCTTCCAGCTTGGGGTTACTGTGAATAATGCAGAATTTAAAAAAGATTAATGTTTAATTAATTAGTATTTTAAATTAATTAAAAATTAGTTAATGTTTTAAGTGGCTAGGTAACAGAACTTTTTTTTACTCAGTGAATTTTATTATATTTATAGTTGCATAGCGATCATAATGAGTAATTTTTGGACAATTTATTTTTGAAGTTTAGATTGAGATAAAAACAGAGAAACAGAAAGCAATCATGGATTTTGCCACAGTGGGTGGCTGGGATGGCCGTGCCTGGGGAGGGAGCCGGTTCCATTTTGCCCAAAGCGCCAGCAGGAGGAGTCTGGGGCAGCTAGCCGCTGGGGACACCCCCCCCCCCCCCCCCCCGGGGGGGGGGGGGGGGGGGGGGGGGGGGGGAGGCTGGGGTGTGGCTCTGTGCCACTGGGCAGGCCACCAACGCCGGTGCCCCTCAGGGCAGACTGGCCTGGATGAGTAGGTGCCTCTGACCCTCAGATACAGCCCGAGACGCAGGGCGGCGGGGAGGCGACTGGTCTTTCCACTCAGGTGTTCCCAGAGCTGCCCCGATGAGCAAGGAGCCAGGAACCCACACAGCAGGAGGCCAGGGCAGGGGAGCCCCACACCCCTGTCCACCCAAGTTGATGACACAGGAGCCACAGTCACAGGCCCCCTCCACAGGTGGGGAAGTACGAGGGTTGCGGCCCAGCAAGGGTCCCCTGCTTCGGGTCCCCACGTTCTGAAGTCTCCAAACAGACCAGCAGGGGCACGGGCTACTCCAGGCCACCCACGCATCCGGGCCGGCGCAGCCGCCCTGCTTCTCTGACAGGAAGGGCAGCTTCCCTTTGAGATCCATGCCCTTCTCCTGCCACAGCCCCACCCATCCCCAGCCCCTTGGCTACCCTGGGCCCCTATGCAGAGGTGTCCAGCGCCCCCGGCACTGCACTCGGGACAGGGAGGGGCGCCGGAGGCCCGAGGGGGCGTCCTGCCGGGCGGAGGGGCTGCCAGGGTGGGGCTGGGGCTGTGCGGGGCCTGGAGCCTGGTGGGGGCCCTGAGACCCGGCCTCCGCCCCCGCCCCAGCCTTGGCGCCGGGGAGATGCATCGACGACGCGGACAGAGCGGGCGTGGGTGGGGTGGGGGAGGGCCCAGCCGGCGCGATCATGCGGCGGGGGCAGCGCAGGGGAACGGAAAAAGTGAGTGGCGGCCGCGGCATTACGGGAAGGCGGCTGCAAAGTGCTGAGCGTCGCTCTCGTTCTCACTTCTTATCTGAGCCGGGCGGCTGCCTGCGCGGCCGGCACTGCCCGCCCGCCGAGGCCACTTCCTCCCCTCCCGCTGCCCGCTCCTTCCTCGCCTTCGGTTTCTTTCCAGTATCAGTACGAACGCAGGCCGTTAAACTGGCGCACAGCGTGGGACTCGGTTCCGTTTGCACTGTCGATGCTGGCGTCTCGGATGCTCAGATGGCTCCCTGGTCTTTTGAGGGGGCCCCACCCTAGTCCTGGCTCGGGGGCAGCGCGGTCTCCGGGCCTCCTGCGCTCGCCCCGCCGGACACGGCCGCCTCCGGCCGCCTCCGTCCCGGGAGCCGGTCGGCCCGGAGCCCCAGCCGCTGCTCCCGGCGCCCCGGCCCCCCACTTCTGCCCCGCAGGTCAGCGCATTGGACCCACGTGCTTTCCGTCACTGGGGGGTGTTGCGTGGGTGGGTTCGGAATGAGGGCCGACGCCCACTCCCCACCCGCCACCACCGAGGCCGGCTTCCTTCCCGGCACCCTGGCCACGGGCGTGCACCCCTCCGAGGCTGCGGGTGGATAGGCGTGGCTGTGACCCGCACTTTCCTTCTTTCGGGTCTGATCACTCCCGCTTCCCCTGTCGAAGGGCTTTGTGCGTCTGCGTGTATCTGAGTAGCAGCCCTCTGTGGAACATTGCACATATTTTCCCCCGGTTTGCTTGTGATGATTTTTTTTTTGCTGTGCCACCGGGTTTTCCCCAATTTTCTCTGTTGATCGTCCCCATCTTTGCTTCAGCGGCATCTTGGGTGAGCCGGTGTCCGGAGGTTGTCTCTAGCGTTCACTGTGCCTTCTCCTGGCCCCGCCTGTTGAAGTCCCCCTTCTCCCGGATCCCCGCTTCTCCCTGTGCTGCCTCCACGGTCTCAGTCCCAGGGAGCGTTGATCTGATGAAGCTGCTCTCCTTCCCCTCTCTTCCGTGGCTCTTCTTTGCCTGTTCATTTTTCCACGAGGACTTTACAGTTGCAGAAAGGGACTTTACAGTTTACTGGGATCATGTTGAGTCTGCAGATGAAGAAGCACAGACGCGCTTCGGTGGTTCCCACCCTCCCCAGAACAACGGGCCACGCCTGTGCCCCGCTTTTTCCTTCCGTGGGCTTGTGCTTTTCTCGTTGCACTTGCGCCCTGGGCCTGCTATCTCTTCTGCTGCTGTCGTAGGTGGAACATTCTTTGCCACTTTTCCTTCTTATTGGTTATTGTTGGGTGTATGAAAGCCATTTATTTCTGGGTGTCAATGGACGGGATTTTCTTTTTGCTGTACCACGTTTCCCACAGAACCTCCTGGGTTTTCCAGGCAAGAAAACCCCGTGTCCGCCAGCTTCCCAGGCAGTGTTCCCTCCGGAGTGGGGGACCTGGGGACTCTGCCTTTGCCAGAGTCTCCACCGCCGTCTCCAGGCGGCAGGCACAGGGAGCGGGCTCAGAGCGCTAGGGAGCTGGTGGGGACAGCTGGGCTCCTGGCACCTGCGGGCTTGGACGAAGCCCGCTGGGAGGGGGCGGATTTGGGGGGGTCTGCCACAGCAGTCAGCGACAGAGCCGAGGACCCCAAGCGCTGGCGCTGTATGTCCCCTGAGGAACTGGAGCTCACCCGCGTGGCATGCGGAAGCTCCCCACAGTCCACAGTGAGTTCAGGCCCAGCGGAGGTGCCCTTGTTCTTGGGGCGAGAGGGACACCCATGCATCCCAGCAGTCTGGCACCCATGCGTTCGAAGCCTGGGCAGCCCACTTACTTCCCTGGCCTGGCCCCGAGCCTGGGATGGGGTACACATGGGGCTGGAGCTGGACACACTGGCACAACTGCTCGGGCGCAACATCCTGTGCCGGGCTGAGGGGCAGAGGGACTGAGAGGCACAGAGCCTGGAAAGGGCTTCTGGGGGTGCTGCCAGGAGCCCCCTGAAGTCGGAGGGCTTTCATGCCACAGGCTGTGGGTGTGAGGAGGGAGGACAGAGACGAGGGGCCTCGGAGGGCCAGTGCGTTTCTGGGAGAGGGGCCGGGCGGGCTCAGGGTCCTCCATCTGCAGGCCAGCGGCCGCAGCCTGGGGCGGGCCTCCCTCCCTGCCCCCCCAGCCCCACCACATGAGCAGGACCGTTCAGGCCTTTCTTAGGGCTTTTGTCACTCTTTAATTACAGTGTAACAGCAGGTAAGTGTGTGGACCCCACGTGGGACAGCTGCCCCCGAGTCCCACGCCGCCCCGGAAGTTGTGCGGTGTACGGGTGGGGGGAGGGGCGGGCCGTGCAGGGTGCCCTGCCCGGGGACTCCTGCGCCGCCCCAGCACCCTGGGGGGAGCCTGGCCGAGGCCCCTTTAAGTAGCACCGTGAATGGGCGTCAGGAGAAGTGTGGCCACAGGGGGACGCTGGGGCTCTGGGGGCCCGGGAAGTCTGACTCCAGTACCACCTGTCCCTTCGTTGCCTTCCCAGGCCGCATGATGGGCCTGGGCACGTGAGAGGATGGAGGTGAGAGCAGAGGTGGCCCCACTGCGGCCAGGACCGCTCTTCCAGGCCTGCGCATTAGCTTGAGCCCCCCGCCCCCCGAGCCCCCGACCTGATGCCCCCCAGCTGTGCACTGGATCCCAGGCAGCCTCACACCAGGACCCTGAGCCTCCACGTCCGGGTACCAGGTCCCCAGGAGTCAGGGGCACCGTGGCAGCTCCCGGAGTCTGACCGCCACCAGCAGCCACCACCTGCCCACCCCCTGCCCCCTGGAGGGAGGCTGTGTGAAGGGGAGCGGTTCTGCCCAGCTCGGCCGGGACTGAGCCCAGCGTCCTGGGTGAGCCCTCTTCCTTTGCCCATAGGGAGAGTGACACTTCCTGCCCCCAGCCCCTGCAAGCGTTGAAAAGAGAGCTGTTCAGGGGGTGGTCAGCCTTGGACAAGGCTTGACCCCTGGGCAGCCCCACCGCTCCCCCCACCCCCAGGGTGCTCCTTAGGGAGGGTGTCCACCCCTGGCTCCTGGCAGAGGGTCTCAAGGACTCGGGCCAGCCGAGGTCACCTATCACAGGGGCCAAGAGCAGTGTCCATCCTCGGTCCTCGGAGGCCAGGGCCCCTGTGGGCTGTCTGCTGAGGCCCTGCGGCCTGGGGAGCCCAGCCTGTCTGGGAAGACGATGGTGGCGTATTCGGTCTGTTCAGGGACGCAGGGAGCCGGGGGCTCCGGGGTCTTCTCTCGCCATTGGAAGTCCAGCTCCCCATAGTCCACAGTGAATTCAGGCCCCGTGGAGGCGGCCTCCTTCTTGGGGCGAGAGGAAGGGACGTGTCATCGGCCTCTGCGTGGCCGACACGTGGGCACACGCAGGCTCAAGGAGGGCAGGGACCGGGCCCCCCAGCTCGGGATGCAGAGCTTTGGGGTGAGGGGCATGGCTGCTCCGAGCCTGCCCCAGTGGCCCCGCCCACGGGCAGAGTGGGCCTGTCCCAGGCCGTTGCTCCGCCCCCCAGCGAGGTCCCCTGAGGTGAAGACACTCACCTGAGGCTGGTTCTCGGTCCTGCAGGAACGGTCCCCTGCAGAGAAGCACACGCGTCAGGGAGACCCGGAGGCCCTGCAGGCATATGGGGATGGCATCGGGGGGGGGGGGTGTCCCTTCACCCAGCCCGGGTCCTGCGAAGGGCACCAGCCTCCCGCCCTGAGAATCTGGCTTGTCTGGGCCTTGGCGGCAGGGGTCCTCCTGGCTTCCAGTCTGCACATGTGGCCGGGCCCAGCACCCGGTGCCCAGCGCCCAGTGCCCGGTGCCCAGCGCCTGGCAGATGCAGTGCACCCAGCAGGTGCATAATCAGTGAACCCCGCTGAGGGCACGCGGCAGAAAGACTTGAGGGGGGCACATGGGATTCCTGGAGCCATGACACCCCCACAGGGGCCTGGCTACAGCGGCTTAAGAACTGGTGGTCTGTGCGGGCACCCCTCCCCTGCTAAGGGAGGCCGGCAGGCCGCCAGTGTGGACCAGCGCTGGGGCCACCTGTGGTCAGGGTGCCTGTGTGTGTGTTGTGGGGGCATCGTCCGCAGCAGCCCCTAGGTGGTCAGGGTGCAGCAGGGCTACCCCGGGCCAGTGGTGGCTGTGGTTGTCACCTCGGGCGCCCAGTGGTTAGAAGAGCTTTTGGGGTCCTGCAGCCTGAGGTGGCTCAGCCTGGGGGACTGCCCTCCCCAGCCGTTCCCCCAGGCCCCTCCTGAGAGCAGGTGCGGGGAGGGCTGCTGAGGGGACCCCAGGCCCTGTGGGGAGGGGATGGAGCAGGTGGAAGAGGGGAGGGAGGCCGCGGGCGGGGCCTGGGCAGAGGGGACAGCAGGCGTTTACCTCGGGGGGCCCAGAGGAAGAAGGCGGCCAGGCCCCAGGCCAGCAGCAGCAGCAGCAGGAGCCCCAGCAGGACGCTGGTGATGGCCAGGACCAGGCCCTCTAAGTGGCCTTCGGGCCTGGGCGGGGAGCTGGGGCGTTCTGTGGGCGGCTCCAGGACTCTCTCTGCAGCGCCAAAGGATGGAGACTCAGAGCCGGGGACCCAGGCCCCGGCCTCTCCGAGTCCTAGACCTGCACGGACTGGTGTCTCCAGGCCTGCACCGGGGTGGAGCTCCCTGGCCCAAGCTCATCCTGGGAGACACCTGTCGCCTAGTTCTTCCTCAAGGACAAGTGGGTCTGGGGGTGCTTCTAGTCTGCAAGGGCTGGGGTCATAGGTCGCTGTGGTCCTGGGTATGGGATGGGGCCCTGGAATGGAGCCTGGCAGCCCCTGCCCCCAGGCCCATGCCCTGCAGCCTAGGCTGCTCCCGCTGGCTGCCCGGACCCTGCCCCGGGGGACCCACCCCTGCCCCGGGGGGCCCACCCTTGCCCTGGGGACCCACCCCTGCACTGTCCTGACCTGGGGGGGCTCACCCCTGCCCTCGGGGACCCACCCCTGCCCCGGGGGGCCCACCCTTGCCCTGGGGACCCACCCCTGCACTGCCCTGACCTGGGGGGGCTCACCCCTGCCCTCATGTCTCCCACAACCGCACCTGTCACCGTGAGCTTTGCCTGATGGCTCTCGTTGATCTGTGTCTTGGGGGGCAGGTAGATGGCCCCACAGAAGTAGGTGCCGCTGTCATTGCGCCTGGTGGCCACCACACTCATGTGGAAGTCTCGTCCGCTGGGCAGCGGTGTGACGTGGAAGCGTGGGTCCCGGCCTGGCTGGCTGCCATCCTCGGGGAAGGCGGCCAGCTTGTCTGTCTGGTTGCTGGGGCTCAAGCGGTACCAGTTGAGGATGAAGTGCTTGGGCTCGCTGGGGAAGCTGCAGGTGAAGGTGGCGTTGGCCCCCTCGGGCACCGTGAGCTGGGCTGGGGAGAAGGTGAGGGGGCCCCTGGGCCTGCTGGGGGCGTCTGCGAGGCCGAGAGAGAAGCAGTGAGCCGTGAGGAAGGACAGTTCCCCAGACCCGTGCTTCCTCTTCCCTCACTGCCCCAGGGCCTGGGCTTTCAGGGCCTGGCCGTGTGCTGGCTCTGACCCGCAGGCTCTCGTTGTACAAGGACCTTCGCCTCCCCCCTCGTTGACCCCAGCTGACCCCACGGGCCTGGCCCCGGGCCCCCAGCATCATCATCCTGGGGGTCCTGCCTGCTGTGCGCAGGTGGAGGGGGCGGGTGACCCGGAGGCTGGGCTGGGATGGTGGGGGCGTCCCTCCGAGGTCCCCAGCCCCCAGGCAGGCTCCATCTCAGGACGAGCGCAGAGCTGGAACCCCCCTCTCAGTGGGCACTGCTGACTGGGCAGCGTGGGGCCCTCCGTGTGTCCTGCTAAGACTCAGCGGCCGGCCGGGCCATCGCCCTGATCTGGACAGAAGGGAGGCCCGCTGAGCCTGGGCTCTGCCTGCAGGTCCCCAGACAAGGGTGCCCCACCATGCGCAGGGGCTAGCCTCGCCGACACAGGCACTCGGGCTCACACCCCCGCACACATCCCGGCACTGAGCCCTCGCGGGCGACAGCCAGGGGCACCCCACGGAGTTAAGGCTGATGTGCTGACTGGCAGTGCCGGTGGGCCCCACATGTGGGCTTGAACCCCCGCAGGCGGCTCACAACTGGCGGTTGTGCCGTGGCCCCTGCTTCTCACCTGTGGAGCCTGCGGTCAGAGAGAGGGCGCTGCAGGTCTGTGGTGGCCCCGGCTGGACCCGACTCCAGCCTGCGGCCAGCTCCCTCCAGCCCGCTGCCCTGCCGTCCGAGCCTAATTGTCCGGGGTGGGGGGGGGCAGCTTTTTGCGGGACTGGTAGGGAGGGGCCGTGGGAGGCCGAGGAGGCCTGGGGGTGTGCCCGGTGCGGGGGTCCCTCCCCTCCCAGCGAGACCCACGCTCCGAGGAGCCTCTGCAAACGCCAGCGGGAACCGTTCTTATTGGAAACTGGGTCCCCAAATCACACCCGACCGGCAGGGCACACCAGGGCTTCGCTCGGCGGTCCCGGTGCCCATCTCGCTCCTGCTTTATTCACGGTACACCTGTCTGATTAGACAATGTGTTATGTGCCTAAAGGACAAGGTGACACACACGTGGTGGCAGTCGTGTGGTGGCATTGGTGCACCAGCCCTGAGAAGCCAGGTTCCCCTGGGCCAGGCCTGCCACCACCCATCACCAGGGGACCGGAGGCCCAGGACTCCCCAGATACCCCAGGAGCCCCCAGTCTGGTGGGGCCCCCCCAGATGGCCTCCCACCCTTCCCACGCCCACGCCACCACCAGGTCCCACACGCCAAGGCATCAAGTGGGCCCCTCGACCCAGGAGCTCCTGGGGCCACGAGGTACACAGAGCCCCGTCCCTGCACAGAAGCCCCTGTGTGGGCATTTGCTGGAGGGCCCTGGGGCCCTGTCCTTGCCCTGCGTTGAGGGGGCACCCTGCTCGTCTTGGGTTCAGACCCTCATCAGCCCCTCGCCCCGCCCCCACCTGGATCTGCGACCACCTGAGTCTCTTGTCGGGGTCTCTGGCCTGGCCCCTCTGCGGGGGTCTCTACGTGGCCCCCTGGGCCCTGCTCAGGCCCTGGCCACTCAGGTTCCTCCCGCTGACCCTCGAGTCCCTGCTCCCTCTGGTTCCTGTGGCTCCTGCTGCCCTCAGACCCCTGTCCCCGGCGCAGTCCTGCACCCCCGGTGTCACAGTGTGGTCGGGGCAGGCACTGGACGCGGCTCCTGTGGGGCCAGCCTGAGACCCAGGTCAAGCGTGGTGTCTGCAGGGCAGTGTGGGAGGGGCCGCTCCGGAGCCAGCCCTGGCCGGAGAGCACCCCCTCCCCAGAGCCAAAGTGTGCCCGGCTCTCAGGAGCTCCCGGTGGCCCAGCCACCCAGGCAACGTCACAGGTGCTCAGAGGACCCACAGATGGAGAAAGATGGGCTCCCCGGAACGAGAGCCCAGAAGCATCCTGGGGAGACAGTGCAAGGGAGCAAAGGGCGGGGAGACCCCCAGGGCGAGATGGTGCCAGGCGCGCTGCAGGCTCTGCCTCCCGGGAGCGGGCGGGCAGTCGGATAGATAGACCCGGGCTCCTGCGGGGCGGAGAGACCTCCGTGCAGCCGGGCCCGCGTGTGCGGTGGCGCAGCCCAGCCTGTCCCAAGTCTCTCTGAATCTTTTCCTGTATTCTTTGTGTCTTTGAAATTTTAAATGTAGTCTATTTTCCTGATGGTGGAAGGTCAGCGAGGAGTCCCAAGGCCTTTCTCTTGTTGGGGGAGTGGGTTGGGGAGACGGCGGTGGGCATGGCGGGGTCAGAAGGGAGAGGCCCTGGGGACAGACCCTGGTGGCACCAGCCTGGCTCCCACGGGCACCTGGCCCGGGCTCGGAGGTAGCCTCACAGAGCACAACTTCCACCTAACCCTAATTGAGACGAGGCCCGGCAGGGGGTGAGAGCGCTGCCTGGGGCAATGCAAAGGGAGAAGAGCACCTGCTCTCTTCGCAGTGGACCTGGAGGGAAGGACCCTGTCGTGGGGCCCCCAACACGTGCCCCGTGGCCGATACATCTTTGCCCCCCGGGAGCCAACGTCGGACATGCCCTGGGGGGAGGTTCTTGCACATCTGACTTGGACCCTTCGGGCACGTCAGCGCCGGCAACAAACACAAAAATGGACAAGTGGCCCCGCATCAAGCTGGAAAGCTCCTGACAGCAAAGGACCCCATCGAAACATGAAAAAGCAGCCCACCGAGTGGGCCAAAATGTTTGCAAATCGTGTATCAAATAGGGGCTAATGTCCAAGGCGCATAGAAAACTCTTACAACTTAATAGCAAAAGCCAAGCAATCCCGTCGAAACGGGCAGAGGGCCCGAAGGGACGTTTCTCTGAAGACGTAGACGCTGCGGACACACGAGGGGGCCCACATCACTCATCACCGGGGAAACGCAACTCAAAACCACAATGTCACTTCACACCCGTCAGAACGGCTGTGGCCAAAGAGACTAGCGGTAACTGCGGCGGGGTGCGTGTGGGGGAACGGAGCCCTCCTCACGGTTGGCGGAAGCTGGTGCAACCACTATGGAGAAGAGTAGGAAGCTGCCTTAAAAAACTAAAAAATAGAACTGCCATGTAATCTGGCAATTGCACTTTTTGGTATTTATCTGAAAAAAGATGAAAGCACCAATTTAAAAGACAGATACACCGCAGTGTTCATAGCAGCACTATTCATAATTCCCCTGATATGGCAAAACCTATGTGTCCACTGACAGATGCCTGAATAGAGAAAATGGAGTGCATGTACACAACGGAGTAGTGCTCAGCCGTGACAAAGAATGAAGTCTTGCCACTCGTGACAACGTGGACGGACCTAGACATTTGCATACCGAATCTGAGAGAGAAAGACAATGCTGTGTGATTTCACGCACGTGTGGAATCTAAAAAAACAAAAACCAAAGCAGAACAAGACAAAAACGGAGCTCCAATACAGAGAACAGGCTGGGGGTGGGGAGATGAGTGAGCGTTGTCAGAAGGTGCAAATCTCCAGGTTTAAAATGCGTGGTTAGAGCTTGCTGATTGGAGTCCGTGCTGTCGGGATGTTTGAAAGCAGCCAAGAGGGTGGATCTTGAAAGTTCTCATTACAAGAAAAAAATTGGAGTTCCCATAGTGGCTCAGCGTGTTAAGGACCCAATATAGTGTCCGAGAGGATGTGGGTTCAAATCCTGACCTCGCTCAGCAGGTTAGGGATCCGGCATTGCCGTGAGCTGTGGTGTAGGTCACAGACGTGGCTCTGATCCCACATTGCTGTGGCTGTGGGGTAGGCCGGAAGCTGCAGCTTTGATTCGACCCCTGGCCTGGGAACCTCCATGAGCCGTGGGTGTGGCCCTAAAAAGCAAAAAAAGAAAAAAGTTGTGTAACTGTAAATGGTGATGAGCTTGCTGGACTGCGGCGTTCACGTTGGAACACATACGGATACCAGGCCACTACCGCGTACACCTCAAACTAATAGCATGTGTCATTTATAGCTCAAAAAAGCCCTATTTCTAAAGCTTTCCAATTCTAAAATTAAATCAAAATTCGATTAAAAACAAAAGAATGCCAGAGCCAACAAACCCAGAGGGAGGCGGACTGCTTGAGGTGGCGGGTGGGCATGACACGGCCGGAGGCAGCAGGTGGTCCCCGACCCGGCTCCACCTGGAGAGTCCAGCCAACGTGGCGTCTGGACCACAGGGCTGCTTTAGAGCCACCGTCCCGGGCAGCGGGACAGTCTGTGACTGGTGCTCGAGGGGCCACCTGCAACCCCAGCGCTGTGCAGGGTGCTGTGGGTGGCCCTGGGCCCCCCAAATTCCTGCGTTCGGCAGCGCTCTGGAAGGCGACCGTACTTAGAAATGGGGTCCTTGTGGACGACTGAGTTGAGAAGAGGTCCTTCAGGTGCCCCCACCCAAGGGTGACCGTGTCCTCATGAGAAGGCTACGTGTGGACAGACCCACACACAGGAGAACGCGGTGTGACCACAGAGCAGAGGCCAGTGATGTGTCCACAGGCAGGAGCACGCGCATCGTCACCACCGCCCGGAGCAGGGAGGGGCCGGGAGCAGTGTCCCCTCGCGGCCTCGGGAGACGTGACCGTGGTCACCCAGCCTCAGGCTGCGAAGAAGTCAGCGACCCAGACTGCTTGGAGAGGTCAAGGACCCGCGGGCCTGCCAGAGGCCACAAAGCTCCCCGGGGCAGACGTGGCTGGAGACCCGAGGCCGTCTGCTTCACGCCTCCTTCGCCAGGACAGGGCTGGGCTCGCTGCTCACCAAGCGGGTGCAGAAACCCGCACACACGGAGTGGCCACGGAGGGAACGGCCCAAACCCTAGACATAGGGCACAGTTGGGGGTCGGGCCCTGTGCGAAGACGGGGAAACTGAGCGGGGCTGAGTCTGAAACTCTCGCCCGAGACCCACGCTAGGGCGTCTGAAACTGTGGCACCTCACAGCCAGGACCCGTTCTCACCTACCCGGCCTCGGGGAGGGGTCCCGCGCCACAGCCCATGGGCCTCGGCTTCTCCCCCCAGACCAGACGCTCCATGTCTCCACACCCCACGCTGCGCCTCGGGCCCCCAAGGCTCGCCACAGGGGACTTTTGGGCCACAGTCCGCTGGACCGCCGACCCCAGCCTCCAGTGTCCCCTGTCTGTCCCGAGAGTGGCCTGCAGGCCTTTTTCTTTTTTTAGAGTCTAGTTGATTGACAGCGTTGTGTCGATTTCTGCTGTACCGCACGGCGACCCGTCAACACACATTCTTTTTCTCATGCTATTTTCCATCCTGGCCTCTCCCAGGAGACCGGGTAGAGCTCCCCGTGCTGGACCGCAGGACCTCATTCTCGCCACTCTAAAAGTCACAGTTCTCTTCTACTAAGCCCAGACTCCCCGTCCGTCCCACTCCCTTCCCTGCAGGCCCTCTTGAGAGCCAGGGCACACGAGGAGGAGAAGCCCGGTGCCCGGGATGGGCAGGGGTGCCCAGGGCTTCTGGGCGCAGGACCCCAGGATGGGCGGCTCTCACAGGCCAGCACAGAGAAGCCCACAACAAGGGCCCTGGGTCTGGCTGCCCCTACCCCGTGTTAGTGTTCCCGTCCCGGCAGTACCAGGCGAGGTGGCTGCAGGCGAGGACAGCCGGGAGGAGCACCTCCCCCTGCCCGCCAGTCTTTGACTGCCGGCCGCAGGGCCCTCCCAGTGGACAGCCCGGTTGGGGGCTTGGGCCGGGGACCCTCACAGAAGGTGCCATGGACGCTCCTAGCCCTGCTGTCACTGCACCCAGGGGGCAGCCCCACGTGGGGCCTGCTGCAGGCGGTCTTTACTGGAAATGGGGCTCCCCTTGTGGCTCAGTGGGTTAAGGACCAATGCTGTCTCTGCGAGGCCTCGGGTTCGATCCCTGGTTAAGGATCTGGCTTTGCCCCAAGCTGTGGTGTATGTTGCAAATGTGACTTGGGTCTGTGTTGCCGAGGCTGTGGTGTTGGCCCGCAGCTGCAGCTTCAATTTGACCCTAGCCTGGAAACTTCCATATGCCGTGTAAAAAAAAAAAGGGAAAGAAAAAGAAAAAAAAGAGAAACACCTTGCTTTGGACACCGGCAGAGACAGCCACCAGGTCCCCAGCCTGCTGGCTGACAAGTCCTGGGTGAGGCTGCGTCCATCCCGGGAAAACACAAGTGGGGCCGAGGTTGGGGGCTCGGCAGCCCAGCCCTGCCCTCCCACAGAGAGGGGCCCGAGCTTGCCCTGTCCCTCAGCGCTCCCGGGGAGGCCCGGGCGGGGACTCATCACCAGCTGAGGTGGGCAGGGGAGGGGCCGGGGCCCAGTTCACCTGCCTGAAGCCACACAGCACCCTCCCGGGGCGGGGCTGGCCTTCGGGGGCCTGGGTCCTCCCTGGGGGGCACCGAGAATGGGAGGCCTGTCCGCAGCCTGGACCCCCCGCCGCCCAGCCTGACCCACGTACCTAGGAGCCATCCTGGCCTCCAGCCCAGCTGCAGCACGGCCCAGACGATCATCTGCCACAGTGCCCGCGGGGTCCCCATGCCCGGAGCGCCAGCCCGCCCCGCATGCCGCCACCTGCTCCACTGCTAGTGCAGTGCAGGTGCAAAGGAAGCTCTCCCGGGTCAGATCGCGGAGCCACGCCCCAAGCAGCCCTTCCACGTGGGGGGGGGGGGGGGGGGGGGGGGGGAGACGGGTGGGGGGGAGCTGGAAACACTCTGCACGGAGACACAGGCAGGGGGAGGGCAGAGACAGGCAGTTTGGCGGCTCTGGCTGCCCCTCCCCTGCAGTCTCTTCATTCGTGGGGGGCCCCTTCCTGAGGCTGGAGTCGGCTGGCACACTGCTGGGGGCTGGGCAAGTGCCTGGCAGGCCTCTGCTGCGCCCGCAGTGCCCCTGGCGCGCAGTGGTCAGCGGCCAGCACTGCTGCTCAAGTAGGGCAGCAAGATCCGAGCCCCAAGGCCTGGCCTCGGGGTGTTTCCTCCGGGCCACCCGGGTGCTTCCCCTCTTGTCCCAGCTGGGTCGCTGGGCGCCTCCGCCTCCACGGTGGCCCCGTTTGCCCTGGCCCTGCTGGCCCCCCGCTGAAGGACCTCGGGGCCCAGCACCACTCCCTTCAGGAAGCCTCTGGGGGCACCCAGGGACGCAGCTCAGGAGGGCCCAGGCTGGGCGCGGCCGCGTTCCCAGGCCTCTGACCTCCTCCAGGGCTGGGCTTCAGCCTGTCATGGGTAGGGTGGTCTCGCCTTCCAGGCCTGACTCTCCTCTAGCTGGGAGCTGGGGTCACAGGGGCCCAGACCTCTGCGTGGCCCGGGCACCTGGGACCCATGGAGTGAATCACCGCCTTTCGCTCTAAGCGTTTTGTTACATGAATGAAAAACAGGAAAAACGAAACTGCTGATATTGGTGGTGTGATGCCAGGTCTCAGCAGCTAAGATGACAGAGACAGGAACCGCCTGACAGCTGGCGCCGCAGCCCCGGCTCTGAGCCACCGGGGTTCGCTGTGAAGGCAAAACATTAAAGAAAACTGAAACGGTGGAAAAAGAGCATCAAAGATGATGTCTGCAGGCGAGGAGGCGAGGAGGCGAGTAGGAGGCTCCAGCCCGTGAACGAGGGGCCGCTCCCAGAGCCTCAGCTGCCGTGGAGGCGGAGCGGTCGCGGCAGCCAGGTGGGCTCCGGGGTGGGCCCCAGACGCTCCGCAGCCCGGGTGGGAGAGCGTGGTCGAGGCTGGACCACGTGACTCCCCCCAGGACAGGGGTCCCCTGGCAAGCCCACCGTGGCCTCGGGGTGGGGGGACTGGCACCCGGGGGCGGGGCGGGGTGGTTGGAGGCCGCAGGTGCCCAGCGCTAGACCTGCTGCTGGCCCCCGACCCCTGCGGGGTGCACGGGCGCTCACGTGGGGGCCCCGAGGCTCTGCCGGGGTGCGGGTGGGGAACGGTTGTCAGCCCCCCCGGGGGTCTTCTCACCGCCCGCGCCCTGATTCTTCCTACAAGAGCTCAGCCAGGTCCGCAGAGGCGGACGCAGGGCACAGTCCAGGCCGAGGCGGCTCCTCCTCGCCTGCCCACCTCCCTCCATCTGCCCCCAGCGCCCCCCACGCCTCTCCCCCCCCTTCTCCGCTCTATTTCCTCTCTCCTTCTCCCCGTCCCTTCCTTCGTCCTCCCTCCTGATTTCCCCCCCCCCTCCCACGGGTCCCCTTGGGGTTCCAGGCTCAGAAGGCTGAAGGGGGCTTGGGAGTGGCGGATCGGCAGAGGGGACCCGGGGACGACGGAGGGCGGAGAGGCTGTGGAGGCAGGGAGGGCACTCAGGGCCCGGGGGGGCCTGGCTCCCACCCTGGGGTGGGCAGGGCGCAGCTCAGAGCCGGGGGAGGGGCTCAGGCAAGTGACGGAAGGGGCGGGGCCTCAGGGCCCCTGGGTGCTGCCTGCCCAGGTCCCACTGCTCACGGGCTCTCTGTCCCTCCAACACTCCTGTCCCCCAGACACACACTGTCCCACCACACGCTGTGGCCCCACCACACACAGTGTCCCCCAGACACAGTGACCCCCAAACACACAGTGTCCCCACCACACACAGTGTCCCCACCACACAGTGTCCCTGTCACATACACTGTCCTCCTCCTCACCATCCTTCACGGGGGCACAACGGGCTCCCTGGTTGCAGGGCTGGAAGGCCAGGGCTCATGTCTTACTCCCGCGTCCCCTGCCGGCTGGCGCTGTCCTCTCTGCCCTAAGTCCTGGTTTCAGCCCTTCGCATCCGAGAGGTTCCAGCTGGGGTCCCAGCCGGGGCTGCCCGCCCCACCCCGCACGACCCTCTCACTTGACCAGGCGCTGGGCCGGGTCTCGGAGCCAGCATGGGACCCCCATTCCGGGGTCTCCAGTGAAGAGGGACGCTTGCCTCGCAGGTGCGAGGACAGTGGTGCCCTGTGCCCGGGCCCAGCGCCTCCCAGAGAAGGTTTTCACAGCCCGGTCGCTGACATGGGTGGGAGCCTGGCTTTAGCTCACTCACACGTGTGCTTAGTGTACACCGTGTGGCTGCGTGCGGCCCTGTGTCCTGCAGGCTGGGATGGCGTGAGGGTGCTCACCACGGGACCCTACTTTATGCCTCTCAGAAGCACAGCGGGCCCTTGGGCTCTTCTCGGCTGAGCCCCCTTTCCCCGATCCCCAGACCCGTCCAGGCCTGCCGGGCGGGTCGTCGCGGCCAGGCGAACGTCCCCGGTCCGGCTGGTGCGGGGCCTGGCTGCGCTCTGGGACTGGCGCTCCCTCCCACTCCCACCCCTCCATCTGGCTGCCGTCTGCCCGTCTGTCCGTTTCCTGCAGCCCCAGCAGAACAAAGCACAGGGGCTGCGGGCTTGGCTCTGGCGGGTCCCCACCCTCCTGGCTGGGGAGAGGGGCCCTGGGTGACAGGCGCACAGCGCAGGGGATCTGAGCACAGAGGGCAGGCGTCCCCGCGCTCTCCTGAGGCAGCCAGCACAGTCAGAGGCGAGCTTCCGTCCTGGGGAGAAACACAGGAAGCAGTGGGATCACCCTGAAACTGCCTCGGGGGAGCTGGAGGTGTCGGTGACCCCTGACCCGGACTGGGGGTGACACCCCCCAGCCTCGGAGGGGCAGAGTCACAGCTCCTCTGAGGCTGGAACAGGAAATGGTTAATAGTGTTTGCAAATAAAAACTTTCTGCTCTACCCTGTTTTTGAAGCATTTCCCAGACGTTAGGGTGCCCGAGTCGTCTGCCCGATCGGAGACCTGAATTTAAAAAATGGACAAAATGTTTCACCAAACACAGGAATAGAAGTAGTTGGATTGTCTGTTTGTTAAGGTCATGGGGCCCCATGAGGTGTTTTACCCCTCGTTTCTAAACTTTCTAGAAAGATGTTAGTAGTTTAAATGCAAATTTATATAAATATATATATATATATATATATTTTTTTTTTTTGGTCTTTTTGCCTTATCTAGAGCCGCACCCGCGGCATACGGAGGTTCCCAGGCTAGGGGTCTAACAGAGCTGTAGCCACCGGCCTTCGCCACAGCCACAGCAACGCGGGATCCCAGCCGCGTCTGCAGCCTACACCACAGCTCACGGCAACGCCCAAATTTATATTTGAAATTTCCAGATGGGTGTGTTTGTGTATATGCATGTGTGCACAGCCGTGTGTGTGTCCCTGTGCAGGTGTGTGTACGGTATGTGTTCACAGGTGGGTGCTCATGCGTGTATACGTGCTCGTGTGTGTTTTGTGCGTGTTTATGGGTCCCCGCTCACGTGCATATGCTCATATCTGTGCTGGTGGGTGTGCATGTCCTGTGTGTGAACGCGCCCCGATCCCTGGCAGCAGCATCGTGCAGGCTCCTGGCTGGCCTGTCGCCCGGGCAGCTGAGCTGCAGCCCCAGGACTCTGGAGCCAGGCTGTGCCCCGGCCCTCTGGCTGGTGGTCCTCGCCTCGGGGGGCTGGGGCCCCTCTGCAGAAGATGCCCTGCCCCCGCCTGCAGCCCCGTCCTTTCCCAACGTCATCACTCCCCCTGGGGCCTTGGTGGCAGCTGGGGGACTCGGAACTTGGACAGCGGGCAGAGCCTCAGGGCCAGAGCCAGCGGGACGGGGCTGCTGCCCCAACTGCTGCTAGGACCCCCTCCCGCCTGCCGCGCCCAGACACACACGGCTGCGAGGGGGACCTGGCCCAGGTGGGCCACAGGGCCCGGGGTCCAGGGAGGCGGCCCACGCTCCCAGAGCTGCACCCCCTCTGCTGAACTTTTGGGGGCAGCGGTGAGCTGAGCAGGTGCGGAGACCGTGGTTCGGGCCTGGTTCGCTCTTCCTATCCGTCTGTGTCGACCCCTCCCCTGCCTGGGCACACGTGGGGTCTTACTGACCCAGCAGTGCCATCCCGTCAGCTACCTGTCCTCGGGCTGGAGCCTGAGACACCTGGGCCCCCGCTGGCTGCCTCTTGGCTGGGCCGTCCTGCCCCTGACACTCGTCCACCCCCTGCCCAAAGCGGGCAGTTCTCTGGCCCAGTGTCCCTGGGGCTTCGGGGACCCTGCTCGGCTAAGAGGGGGACAGGTGGTCCTGCAAGGCCGGTCCTTGCGGCCCCCACGGGCTGTGGCGACGGTGGCTTTCACGCACTCCCCCCGCCCCCCTGGGTCCCCAGTGCTGGGGCTGCCCCCTCCCGCCCGCCACCCTCGCCAGAAGCTCAGCTCAGAAACTTGAGAGCCAGGGACCGAGGGGGGCGCAGAGGAGAGGCCCTGGGAGAGAGCGCCACAGCGGCTCCTGAGGCGGGCGATCGGCGCCTGGGTCCGCGACCTCCCCTATTCCCGTCCCGGACCCATCAGTGCCTCAGGGAGGCTGTTCAGAGGGTGGAGGGCGGAAGGGTGGCCACGAGCCTCGTCCTTAGAGGCGCCAGTGTCCTTGCACCTGCCCTGAGGCGGGCTCTCCCTCCACGTTCCCACGTCTGACCGCGTGTGGGACAGCCACACCTCCCAGGCACCACGCTGCCTGCATTTCCCTCGCCTGCCCTTCCTCTGGCGAAAGGAAGGGTGTTCATGGCTGGCTAATTTGCTAGCGGGCCTTTAAGTACCTTTTGCGGGGAGCCGGGCTCGTGAGTCTGCGGAGCAGACAGACACAGATGCGTGTGCACCTGGGTCTCCAGCGCAGCCTCTGGGACGGACCGAGGAGGCCCCTGGGTGGAGGACAGAGGCGGGCCTGCTCCCTGCATCTCCAGTGCCCTTTGCGGGGTCGTGGCTTATGATTCCAGGACTTCCTCTGAGGTCAGACACGTGTGGCCGTCTCTGGAGAGGAGGTGCCGTGGGTGGCCTGGTGCCGAGGGCTGGGGTCCGGCCCGGGCAGGGCACTGTGGGCACGGCGGGGGCACCCGGAGAGGAAGGGGTCTGGGAGGGGCCCTGGGGCCAGGGCTGTGTCCATTCCCTCAGCCGCTGGACCGGCAGTCACAGGGCCGCACGCCTGCCACGCACACACAGCAGCCCGGCCAGTACCGACCAGCCAAGTTCAGGACCATGGAGTCACTACAGCTGCCTCAGTGATAACCAAAAACTCCCCAGAAAACGGTGCCCTAGTATAACAGTGGCAGCCAGAAGCTTCTTTCTGTTTTGAACAAGAAATCCAGAGGTAGGCGACCCTGAAATGCATGGTGACTTCAGCTGCCAAAGGGACCCAGGGTCTCGCCTTGCTGCTTCCATCTGCAAGGTGACTTCGTGGTCTAAGGAGGCTGCGCTGGTGAACAGAGAAAGTGAAACTGGGAAAAGAGGTTACCTGACCCCTTTTATTATGGACCCTCCCCCAAATCACTCTCCCCAATTTCCTGTTATATGTTATTTTGTCACGCTAAGCCGCATGGCAGAAAGACGGCACCCAGCTGAAAGAGCCAAAAGGAAGTTCGAGAAAAGAACAAGTCACGTGACAGGGTCAGCGACGGCTGGACATGGCGAGAGAGGACCGAGGACCTGGGGGACAGTGAGAAGGGTTCCTCATGCACCTGGAGAGGCAGAGTCGGGGACGGCTGCGCGGAGCTCAGGAGAGGCGAGCAGCCGTGGGCAGAGCTTTCGCTCCTCGTCCTGACAATTTCCCGCAGACAAATGTTAGGCTGGGTTTGGAATTTGTAGGTGACTTGGGGGCTGTGGGCTGCAGGAGAGGCCCATCCGTCACTCCCAGCAGCGGTCAGAGCAGTTCTAGAGCCTGGAGACGGCCGGCCAGCAGGTGCCGTGGCCCTTAGCAGGGGACACAGAGCAGGCAGCCCGTCCGCGTGGACGAGCGGGGCCGGCTCACTGCAGCGGGTACTGCTGTGTGCCCAGGGCGAGAGGGGCCCGGGGCCAGCCTCCCCCGGGAGTGGGCAGGGTCAGGCCCGCTCTCCCCGGGAGGCTGCCCACGGCCTTTGCCACGGGTGCTAGGGGCTCGCTGGCCACTGAGCAGCTGTCCCTCCGGCTTCTCCTGGCATATGTCCCCTCACGTGGTCAGAGTCTTTTCATCTCGCCAACGTGAGCCGCCGTTTTATGGCTTTGGGCCCACAGGGAAACCCGCTTCCTCGGCGCACAGGCCAGCTCCCGGGGCGAGGCTTCGGAGCCGTGCTGCCCAGTAGACCCGCGCGCTGGGCAGCACCTCCTGTGGTCCCTGGGGCACTCTCCACCCTGTCGTGGTTGTTCCCTCCTCCCCTGCGGCTGGGCCCAGGCCCCTCCTTGCTGCTTGACCGAGGGCGGCTTCTTCCCTCAGGTAATTTTCCCTGTGGTCCCCTCACCAGGTTCTGGGACGGGTGGTGGGTGAAGCTCACTCACGAGAAAGGAGAAGGGCTGGCGCCTCCTGCAGGAGGTGAGGCAGGGCTGGCGCTGGAGCTCCAGCAGGCCCAGTGGGTGCCCCTTTGGGGAGGAGGGTGGCGCCCAGGGGTGGGGAGAGGGCACGCGGACAGCTGGGGGCTGGCCCCCTCGGGGGCTGAGCTCAGACCTCAGAGGAGCTGGTGAAGCTGTGCATTCTGCTTTAGGCATTTTCACACAAACGCTGTACATTTCTAGCCAATAGGAAGTTTGAGGAAAAGTCAGGGGGGAGCTCCCCTGTGGCCAAAGGGACCGGAGTCTCTGCAGTGCCACGGTGCAGGTTTGATCCCTGACAGTAGGTCAAAGGACGTGGTGTTGCTGAAGCTGTAGCGTAGGTCACAACTGTGGCCTGAATCTGATCCCTGGCCTGGGAACTCTATATGCTGAGGGACGGCCAACAGTGAAGAAAAAAAAAAGGTCATCGGAAAATTTGCAACTACACACATTAGATAAAGTTCCGCACGGATCTTCTGTAATGGTAAAGCAGTGCCTGCTGTCCAGGACAGGGTCAGGCAGGCAGACGACGCTCTGGCCGCAGACTGGGGAATAGCAGGTGCTTATTTTATTTTTTTGTTTTTTTATTTTCCTCTTTTTTTTAGGGCCATACGCGCAGCATATGGAGGTTCCCAGGCTAGGGGTTGAATCAGACCCCTACACCACAGCTACAGCAATGCCAGATCCAAGCTGTGTCTGCGACCTGCACTACAGCTCATGGCAATGCTGGATCCTTAACCCCCTGAGAGAGGCCAGGGATGGAACCTGCGTCCTCACGGATACTAGTCGGGTTCGTTTCTGCTGAGCCACGAAGGGAACATCAATATCGGGTATTTAAAAGGTGGATCTCACTGTCCTGCTGTGCTGTGTGTAAAAGAAGCAGGCCACAGGTAATACGTTTACTCTTGTTTCCTGTTTGTGGAAAATAATTAAGAAAATTTACACGTGCATGCATGCGGAAATCACATGGATGTCCACCATGACGATCGTGGGCGATTTTTATCATATTGTGTTTTGTCCTTGTTTGTTTATTTCTAATCTTTCCTAAAATGAAAACCCACCGCTTGCGTAATAACAAGTGTTCAAAAGGACCAGAAAGAAAGGTCTATGTCTCATCTCTCTGAGACAAGCCCGGTTGCCATGGAGATTGGACGGTTGTCAAGGCAGCGATTGGCCGGGGGGTGGACCGGGCGGGTGCTTGCTAGGAGCTGAGAGCTGGCGCAGCCGTCAGACCGCCCTGCGGAGCCCAGCCTCAGCATGGACGGGGTGGACCTGTGGGCCCACATGTTGGCCCAGATGATGGCCAAGAGGAAACCCCAGGACACCTGGGAGCTGGTCCCCGAGGAGAACCTGGCCTCTGGCCACCTGGACAGCAGAGGGTTCCAGTACCGGCTGAGGGGGCTGGCAAGGTGTGTTGAAGGGGGTCCTGAGGGGTCCTGGGAGGGAGGGGCCATTGGCCCAGCCTTTGGGGGAGGAAGGGGCTCTTGTCGGCCTGGCCTTGGCCCGCAGCAGGTGGGTGTGTGGGCTGAGTGCTCCCATCCCTTCTGGGAGCACGGGTGTTGGGGGAGAAAGGTCTGTTCACTGCCTTTCTCCGCAGACAGCTGAGACCCTGATGCCTCCAGCCCAGTCGGGGCCCAGCTGAGGGGCTGCTGGTGGGGCGACGGCCGCCCCAGAGTGGAGGAGGGGCTTGTTCTCTGCAGCATCTCTTCGTCTCCATGGCAGCACTGACAGCAGGGGCAGGGGTGGGCAGGCCCTTGCAGTCACTGGTGGGCCTGAGGGGATGGAGGGAGGGGGCACGGCCCGAGGAGAGGGAGGCTGTCCCTGGCGTGGGCTGAGGCCGAGCGGGGATGGAGTTGGGGGCCCCAGGGACTAGGGGTCACTGTGTGAGCCTTGCTTGTCCTCATGACGACAGCCCACGTCAGAGCAGCAGGCCTGGGCCGTACCTGCAGGGGCCCCACCCAGCCAGGCAGCCAGGTACCCCAGGAGCCACCTGGGAGGGCAGACCGATCACTGTGTAGACCCCACGAGCAGCTGCCCTTTGGCAGGGACGCCCAGCTCCCCAGGGTACGAAATCCCTGGGGCCAGGTGCGTAGCAAGATGCTGGCTTTCTGGATTTCTTGTAGTGGTGCAGCGGAAACGAATCTGACTGGTATCCATTGAGGATGCAGGTTCAATCCCTGAACTTGCTTAGTGGGGAGGGATCCTGCGTTGCCATGAGCTGTGGTGTAGGTGGCAGACGCGGCTCGGATCTGACATTGTTGCTGTGGCTGTGGTGCAGGCTGGCAGCTGTAGCTCTGGTTCGACCCCCAGCCTGGGAACCTCCATAAGCCGTGGATGAGGCCCTAAAAAGCAAAAAAAAAAAAAAAAAAGATGCTGGCTTTCTCAGGTTCAGGAAGTAACAGCCCTCGACGCCTCTGAGGGGCCCGTCCCTTCCGACGTGTGACATCCCCTCAGCCCCTGGGAAGAGCGGCTCCAGATGGGCTGGGCCAGGGCCCCGGGGACTGGCTGGTTCCCAGGGCTGGTGGGGTGGGCACATGGCACAGGGCTGTGCCCCCCTGCGCGGCCTTCCATGTCCCCATCAATGAACCAAGTAGGGAGGCCCGTCCTGGGACACTGGCCTATCCAGGTGCTCCCAGCCACCTGCGGCTGGAAGCTGCAGGCCGTGTGCAGAGGTGGGGCAGTCCGCCACGACGGAAGCTGCCCCGGGCAGGTCAGGGGGCCCCATCTGTGAGCCGACCATCTGGGAGGCCCCCCACGGGGCCCCGGGGATGCGCAGCCCTCAGACTCTGAGCGCCACCACGCAGGGGCCTGGACCCCCTGTCCAGGAAGCGGGGGTGGCTCGCCTCTCAGCCAGCCAGCCAGCCGCCAGGGGCCACCCCACGTCCCGGGCCCTCTCCTCGCTCTCCCTGCCCCCCACCCGCTCTGGTGGGATGCGCGGCCCGGCTCCTTCCTGCGGCTGCCGCACTCAGGCCTCATGGACACGTTCCCACGTCACTGCCTTGGTGCCGACCCCTCCAGGCAGGGAGGGCCCGGGTCACCAGGTGGCAGAAGTGCAGGGGGCCTTCGCCCTCGGCAGGCCAGGCTGTGCCACTGAGGGCGTTTGGGTGCCAGAGGATGAAAAGGCATTCGTTTCGGCTTTTCCCACTGCGTGTTGGGGGAGGGGTGTGCCCAGGGGCCCACTTCCGCTCACCCCCTCTCCTCCCCAGGCTGCAGTGTGGCCGCTGCCAGTGGGGCTGGTCCTCGGCCCACGTGCACGTCCTCTTCCACCTGTGGTGGGATGCAGACAGCCAGCTGGGGCTGGTCAAGATGCACCTTGGGCCCGCGGTGCCGGCTGTGCCCGCCCGGCCGCCGGGGCGCCTGCCAGGTGAGCCTCCTGAACGTGCGGCTCTTCCTGGGGAAGCTGGCGCAGTTCATCGTGCAGAAGTGCTACGGGGAGGCCCTCAGCCCGGACCAGCGCCCCGAGATCTGCTTTGGGGAGCGCTGTGAGGCCTGCGACCTGGGGCTCTGCTTCTTCCAGAAGCCCCTGGACCCCGCCTGGGGGCCTGAGGTCCCCAGCACCCCGAGGGGCGGCGGTGGTGGCGGGAGTGGCGCGGCCGCCTCCAGCAGACGGGCGCTGACCCTGGTGGTGGACGGCTCGGGGAGCTGCGCCCCCAGCTCCTACGTCATCCCGCTGTCCATGGCCGACCTCGTCAAGGACCTCCTCCTGGAGAGCGGGGGCCTCTTCAGCGAGGAGGAGGACGTCGTCACCGTCCCCTTCTCCCTCGTGCGCAAGAAGAAGGGCTCGCTGCCCGCAGCGCGGCCTGGCAGCGTCGCCCCGGGCACCATCTGCCTGCCCAGCAGCCCCAAGGGCAGAAGCCTCGCCGTGGACCTCAGGGCGCCCGCCTTCCACGCCACAGGCCTCCCACTCAGCAGCATCGAGGAGATCACAGCCTTCATCTACAAGGCCGGGGCTGCGTCTGTGACCCCGAGCAGGTCCCGGGCCAGGGCCTGGTCACGGACGGAAGCGGTCCGCGGCCCACGACCTGCATCATCGGGCTCACGCATGTCGGGGGGGCTGCGTAACCTTCCCCACGGCGCTGGCCGATGCCGTCCTGGAGAGCGTGGACCCCCCCGGCAGCACGGACGGCCTGCTCACCTTCCCCTTCTTCTTTGCCGACAGGAGCAGGGCCTCCACTCCCGGCGCCGCCCAAGGCAACAGGCCGGAGGGTGCTGGCGGTGGTCCTGCCCCCGCGGGCCCTGCCCTTCCAGGGACCACGGCCGGGGGCCTCGTCCCCATCAGCAACGGCTCCATCACCATCCCCTTCTCCATCCTCGGCCTCGTTCAGGGCAAGGGCTCCTGCGACAAGGCCAGCGGCCCCCAGAGCAACGACCCAAAGCAGGGGCAGCCGTGGTTCTGGGCGGGCGAGTCTGGGCTCCCCAGGGAGGAGGACTTTGGGGAGGAGGGCTGCGGCGGGCCCCTCTTTGACCCCTATGAAGAGGTCTGGATCTTGGTCTCCGTGGCTGTCTTCATCCTCTGGATAACGTACTTGTACAGACTCAGCCCCGACCACGCCCCACGGATGTGAAGTGCGACCCTCCCGTTGTGTGCTGCCCGCGGGGTGCCCAGACAGCGCAGCAGGCCCCTCGGGCCACGCCCGGCTTACGTGTCCTGTGCTCTCTCCAACTGAGTAGCGGTTTTGTGGAGGCTCTTGCTGTGATCGTTCCCAGAACTGACCACGTGTGCTCGAGGCGCTTTCCCGACGTGTTACACTCCGATAAAATAAAACTTCAGAGGCAGCAGGTGCACAGCACGGGGGCTGAGTCGAAGGTGGCTGTGGGCGGGCCAGGCGGGCACACACACCATCCCCTATCCTGGTCCCTGCAGGGCCTCTCCCTGGTGGCTCTGGACTCCTGGACAGGATGCTCAGGCTGTCAGCGATGGGCCCTGGGGTTTCCGAAAACAGTCACTGGCTGGGCGCCTGCCCAATCAGGAAAAAGACTGAAGCCTGGGGTGTGGCTGGTAACCCCCCCGCCCCATCCATCCTCACTGACCCGCCCTGGGCCCAGGAGCTGAGGGAGGAAGGGCGTGGGAGGCGGGAGGCTGCAGCGGGTCTCATTCTCCGCTCCCCGAACACAGTCACAGCACCATTTGGGCTTAAGCAAGGCCATGCCTGCTAGAAGTCAGAAAACCCTCCTGTCACTTGTGTCCGGTCCCCATCTTAAAGGCCACGAGTCCATTTCTAAGGGACAGGTTGTTGGGCCAAGTGGGTGCCGGGCAGCTGGGAGCAGATGGTGGGCTGCCGCCCGGGCCATCCCATCCCCCTCCAGGCAGAGCCAGTCCCGGGGCCCCTAGGGTGTCTGCCGAGTCCATTAGAGGGTGCTTCTCACACATGGCTGCTTGGGATGGAGGAGGGGGAGCTGGGCTCTAGTGCCAGCACCGGGGTGCATGTCTCAGCCTGTGCACCTGCTCATGGGGACCCCAAACAGAAGGCCAGACCTGCACAGCTCTGCCAGCCCAAGCAGAAGCCCTCACTGGACACCATGAGCCAGGAAGACCTACACCGGGCCTACCAGGCTCGCGCTACAGGCACCCGCCCTTAGCACAGGCCCCTCAGCACCCTGTTTACACTGCGCGAGACCCTCATCCTTGGGGCAGGACCCACCTCCCACACTCAGTGATCAGTCTACACTGGTGACACCCTCACCCTTAGGACAGACTCCACCCTCCCACCCTCAGTGGTCTGTCTGCACTGCGTGAGACCCTTATCTGAGAGCAGGACCGACCCTCCCATCTCAGTTTTCCACATGCACCCTGGTGTGTAGACCTCGTTGGGCACTGTCCATCCCGGGTCAGCTGTTCCTGCTGTGTCTGGTCACCTGTTGGGGGGTTCTCCCAGCATCTGCTCCCGACTCCTGGGAGATGGCCATGTGTGGGCGTGCTTGCGTGTGTGTGCACGCGTGTGTGCATGCGTGGGAGTGTGCATGTACGTGCACGTGTAGGCTGCGGTGCCCATTTCGGTGTCACCCGTGTCCACGGCCCGGGGCCTGTGTAACTTCGGATGGGGCGTGTCTCTACCTCCCCAGCCAAACAGGTGTTCAGTCCAGAGCCGGACCTCAGCCAGCTCAGAGGGCAGAGTACCCTTGGTCCTGGCGTGGGTTTCAGGAAACTGTCCTGAGCCACATCCCGCTTCCAGAGTGTGTGTGGAGGGGCTGCATCAACCCCTGGCTTCTGGGACCTCCTAGTCGTCAGCTGGGCCACAGAAGAGCCCTCATCCGCCCCTCCAACACCACCTGGCCAGCGCTGTGGGACCAGCGGTCCCTGACTATCGGGGGGGCTCACAGTCAGGTTCTGAGCCTCCCCAGGCATCTCTGCCCACACCCCTTGACCTCAGCTCTGCGCCTGCCATCGCCAGGCCCCAGGGGGGTAGGTGCAGGGAGTGGGGGCCTGGCTTCAGGTATAGCAGCTCTGGACCTGCAGCACCACCAGCCCTGGGAACCTGCAAAGACCGCGCCCCTGTAGGTGTGGGAACCTCAACTCGTGCTAGGCACCAGGCCAGCGGGAAGCGGAAACTGCAGAGCACTAGGGTCCTCTGGAGTGGGGCGAGGGCGGCAACACGGATTGGCATGGAGGGCGAAGCCTCCTCTGAGCCCCGTGTCCAGGAGTCAGCGGTGTCCTGGGGTCAGCAGTGGAGACCCTCAGCCCCCTCCCCCCTCCCCGTCCCGCCTGCACCTGCTTCCTGGGGCCTGGGGTCTGCCTCCCACCCTTGTAGGAGGTGCAGTGAGGGGAATCCAGCCCATGCGTCCTCTCCTGGGACCTTCCGCCAGCGGGTGTGGGGGATCCCAGAGCAGGACCACCCTCCATGGGGGGCGTCAGGGTAATTCTTGCGACTGGGCACCAAGCCCCTCCCCCCTCGCCCCGGGCAGTAATTACACCCGGCCCTCCCGCCGAGCAGGGACTTGGGAGGGTTAATATCCGAACCAGGCGGAGGTTCTCCTCCCCAACTCCCCCGGCCAGGTCCCTCCCGTCCTTCCCCAGGCCCTGGGTCACCGGCCCCACAGCCCCTCCTCCAGCCCCGCGTTGTCCTGTAGCGCCCCCGTGTGGCCGCTAGTGAGACATGCAGCCCTGTGATGGGGGCACCGCGAAGGCATCGCTATCTAACGTTTAATTTGTGTTGTTGTCATTTGTTTGTTTTGGCCGCACCCAGGCATGGGGAAGTTCCTGGGCTAGGGATCGAACTTGTGTGCAGTTGCGGCAAAGCTGGGGTCCTAACCCTCTGTGGCACAGGGGAACGTCCTTACCTCTTCACTATCTAATCAGTAAAACGGCACCAGGTCCACCATCCCTAGCATTGTTTGAATGGCTAGTTTCATTATATTTAATTACGTAACAATTAATCCATCCAGAAGATGAGAGCTCAGGCAATATGCACGCTGCTCTGTGCCCCCATATATTATTCAGGCACGTGGGCTATTTGAGTGCGTAGTCTCAGGAAACTTCAGGTCATGGGCACAGGTTAAAATGTCAAGCGTAAGCCTGGGCAGGTGGGACCCAAGCCACTCACGCAGCCTGAAGGACCAGGTTGGGTCTAGTTCAATATCATGTTGCCAAAGCTACTTTCTTCTGGAAATTCTCAAAGAGGCCTGAGATCAGAGTGGTTTTAAGTGTAATTACTAGTCACACCCAAAGTGTGACCAGCGTCCTGGCTTCTTCCCCTCTGGGGGCGGCCGCAGGGACATAAAGCCCTCCTCTCCTCGGGCAGGGGGAGGGGTGGGAGAGGGCCCCCCTGTTTCCAGGGCGGCTTCCCGGGGACCACAGGCCAGGCGGGCGAGGGGCTTGCTTTAGGGGAGCCGGTGCTCCTCCTGTGGATACAGGGGGAGGGGTGGATTTTCAACAAGACGCCCTGCCGCGGGGCCACGCTCGCTCTGCAGGTACGGGGGGTCTGCACCCACTGGAACCCTGGTCTCCAGCTCTCCCACCCCAGAGCTTTTCATCACATTTTCTCTTAGTCGAACAGTCAGAGGACAGTTTGTTGACTCTGATTGTGATGAAATGAAATTCATATTTTACGGCAAGAAGAGGAAAATTTAAGCATCAACTTTTCCCTTGCCTGTCTGCGTCTCCTCCTCGCCTTCAGTGTGTGCCGTGCATGCGTGTAGACCAGACCTCCTTAGCAAAAGCCTTCCTGGCCGATACTGTAAAAGGCGCGAGGGCCCCTGACCCCAGCGACCTGACCCCGCCAGTCCCCGTGTACGCGTGGATGTGGATTTCGTCACTGTCATGAGTCTGTCATTTGACTATAACTCTTTATCTCAAAAACTCTCCTGTGCTCTGACCTCTAAGGGGCAGGGCAGCTCTCCGATGTCCACCGTGTTGTAATCCCCAAACTGACCCCATAAAATTTTCCATTCTTCCTTAAATCCACAATTAATTTTTCACCCACAATTAGGAAAAACATCTGTTTCATAGTCTAGATGTTCTCATCAGCAAGGGCAGGCTGGCATTCCCTTCTAGAAAGTTCTACAGCTCTAGGGAGAAAGGCGCTGGTGAGGGTGGTGTCAGAGCCAGGGCAGTGGTGAGCCACTCCCCCACCCTGCATCAGGGCAGGTCCCTGTCCCCAGGTGGCCTTGAGCGGTGGGTGGGACAGGGGCTACCTGACCAGGAAATGTGACTCCGGGCAGTGGGGTGGGCCTGCCTGTGGGAGAAGCTCTGCTCCCTGGGGGCCTCGCAGCGCTTCACTTAGCGGTACTTGTGATTTGAACGCTACCTCCGTTTTCATCATGGTTTTCATCACGGAAGTAACAGGAAAGGTTCTAACTCCCAGAAACGGAGGGTTCAGACCTGCCCCTGCGTGGGCCTGGGGCCTCTGCTGTTCATCTCCTGCAGTTTCTTCTCCGTCATCCAGCAGTGTTGTCATCTCTAGATAACGACAAACGGGCTTCGGGGTGTGGTTTTGAAGAGTCAAAGTACTGGCAGGAGTTCCCATCGTGGCTCAGCAGTAATGAAGCCAACTAGTATCCAGGAGGACGCAGGTTCAATCCCTGGACTCACTCAGTGGGTTAAGAATCCGGCGTTGCCATGAGCCATGGTGTAGGTCGCAGACGCACACAGCTTGGATCCTGTGTTGCTGAGACTGTGGTGTAGGCCGGGAGCTGCAGCCCCGATTCGACCCCTAGCCTGGGAACCTCCATATGCCCCAGATGCGGCCAAAAAAAAAGGAAAAAAATATTTTACTGCTCCAAAACGCTAACCACTATCTGGAGTTACCTTCGTGGCTCAGCGGTTAATGAATCCGACTAGGAACCATGAGGTTGCGGGTTCGATCCCTGGCCTTGCTCAGTGGGTTAAGGATCCGGCATTGCCATGAGCTGTGGTGAAGGCTGCAGACGCGGCTCGGATCCCGTGTTGCTGTGGCTGTGGTGTAGGCTGGTAGCTACAGCTCCTGTTAGACCCCTAGCCTGGGAACCTCCATATGCTGTGGGTGCGGCTCTAGATAAAGGCAAAAAGACAAAACAAAACAAAACAAAACACTAACCACTGTCTGAACTGCCAGCAAATCGTAACCTTCCTGCAGGTGCAGGTGCCTCTGTGTCAGTGGTGGCTGGTGACCAGCGCAGTGGCTGCTGAAGGCTAGGTCACAGTGGCACTTTCTTAAAATAAGACAGCAATGAAGTTGGCTGTATCAATGAACTATTCCTTTCATGAACAATTTCTCTGTAACTTGTAGTGCTGTTTGATAGCATTTGACCCTCAGGAGAGCTTCTTTGCAAACTGGAGTCTGTTCTCTCAAACAATATCTGTGCTTTATTAATTAAGTTTGTGGAATATTCTAAATCCTTTGTTATCATTTCAAAACTGACAGCATTTATGACTCAAACCCAGCCAGAACCCAGATGGGGACTTGAGCCCACAGTTTAAATTCGAATCACTCACCCGGTGTCTGGACTTACTGAGGCGCAGGTCCTTTGTGCCTTTGTGCAGAAGGAATTCAGCGAGAGACAAAGTGATAGGCAAGAAACAGAATTAAGATAGGATGCTTGTGAAGGATGCAAGCGGGCCGGCAAGGAGGCGCTGCCCCAGGATCAGGTGGGCTCAGCTTTTGTCATCCAGGGAGTGGGGCTGGCCGCCACTTCCTCTTCCTTCGAGTAGAAGCTCCTCCTTGGTATCCGGTAAGAGCGTATTGGACTCTATGAGGTCAGACGAGGACTGTCATGGCGCTAATTCAAATCAGCAGAAGGGGGGTCCTTGAACTCCTGCCCTTGGTCTGAACCTGAACGCAGTCCTCACCCCAACCCCCACCAAATGACCTTAATTGCACCTTGAATCATGAATCCTTTCCAGAAGGTTTTCAGTCCACTCTGCTTAGATCCATCAGAGGAATCACTGTCTAGGGCTGCTACAGCCTTAGGAAACGTATTTCTTAAATAATTAGACTTGAAAGTCGAAGTGACTGCTTGAGCTGTGGGCTGCAGAACGGACGCTGTGTCAGCATGAAAACACATTAATGTTGGAGTTCTCTTCGTGGCTCAGTGGTTAACGAATCCGACTAAGAACTGTGAGGTTGCGGGTTTGATCCCTGACCTTGCTCAGTGGGTTAAGGATCTGGCGTTGCCATGAGCTGTGGTGTAGGTTGCAGACGCGGCTCGGATCCCGTGTTGCCGTGGCTGTGGCGAAGGCCGGCGGCTACAGCTCCTGTTAGACCCCTAGCCTGGGAACCTCCATATGCCGCAGATGCGGCTCTACGTAAAGGCAAAAAGAAAAAAAAAAGAAAAGAAAACACATTAATGTTGTTCGTCAGAGCTCCTGGGTGACCAGGTGCATGGCCAGGGAGTGGTAATGTTTGGGAAGGAGCCTATTTCTTGAGCAGTGCTTCTCCACAGTGGGTTTTATCCAGGAAGCTCCATGGTCATCCAGACTTTCTTGTTCCATTTACAGAACAGGTCAGCTTCCTTCTCAAGGGCCCTAGTGTTTTCAGATGGTAAATGAGCAGTAGCTTCAACTTCAAGTCACCGGGAACATTAGCCCCTAACAGGAGATTCAGCCTGTCCCTGGACACTTTGAAGACAGGCAGTGACTTCTCTCTGGGTATGAAAGTCCTAGGTGGCGTTTTCTTCCAGGAGGAGGCTCTTTGGTCTACACTGAACATCTGCTGTGTAGTGTAGCCACCTTCAGGATTGAGCTGGATCTTCTGGGCAACTCTCTGCAGCTTCAGCATCAGCACTCGCTTCACCCGAGCTTTCATGTCACGGAGACGGCGTCCGTCCTTAGGCCTCACGAGCCTCCCTCTACCAGCTCCTGCCTTGTCCTCTGCAGCTTCTTCACCTTTCTCAGCCTTCACGGACTTGAAGCGAACCGGAGCCTTGCTCTGGATGAGGCTTTGGCTTGAGAGAGGCTGTGGCCGCTGCACCCGCTATCCAGGCCCCTACGTGTTTTCCGTGTCAGCTACAAGCTTGTTTCCCCTTCTTACCATGGGCGTGCTCACCGGGGGAGCATTTTAACTCCCTGGAAGAACCTTTTCTTTGCATTCACAATGTGGATAACTGTTAAGTGCAGGAGGCCGAAAGCTCTCAGTCCGTCTCAGCTTCCAACACGCCTTCCTCGCTGAGCTCACTCATGTCGTGCCTCTCCCTTTCACTTGGACACTTAGAGGCCAACGGAGGGTTATTCGCCAGCCTCGTTTCAACGCTGGGTCTCAGGGAACAGGGCGGCCAAGGAGAGGAGAGACGGCCACTCTGTGGAGCTGTCAGAATGCACGGCGTTCGTGGGTCAAGTTTGCCGCCGGCTACGGGTGCGGGTTGTGATGCCCAAACTGTGACAGTAGTAACAGGGAGACCACTGATCGCAGTCGCCGTGACACACAGAATAAGAATGGACCACAGGCCACCTGACACACGGAATCAGAATGAAAGGTTCAAGTATTTGGCAAACAACCACAGCGTGACACAGAGACACCACGTGAGCAAAGGCTGTTGGAAAAATGGGCTACAGACTTGCTGGATGCAGGGTCAGCACAGACTTCGCTTTGTGAAAATCACGTCATCTGTGAAGTGCAATAAAGTGAGGTCTGCGCGTAACTCTTTTTCTTTCCTTCTTTTTAGGGCCGCTCCCACGGCATATGGAGGTTCCCAGGCTAAGGGTCTAATCGGAGCTACAGCTGCCGGCCTACGCCAGAGCCACAGCAACACCAGATCTGAGCCGCGTCTGCGACCTACACCACAGCTCACGGCAACGCTGGATCCTTAACCCACTGAGTGAGGCCAGGGATTGAACCTGCATCCTCATGGATACTGGTTGGGTTTGTAACCCGCTGAGACACGATGGCAACTCCTGCCCGCAACTCTGGACACTACACATTCACTCAACAGACAGAGACGGTGGGACGAGATCGATGACCCGTGACCCTGAGGCAGCCACGCATGTGGCCCCAGTGATGTGGGGACACACACGCGGTGGGGGGCAGGCTTCCTCCCAAGGGGCTTGCCTGGGATTCTGAGGAGTGTTAGCCCTGGGGGTGCCTGGGGGGCACAGGATGGCCATGCATGTGGTGGGGGCATTGGCATGGCCACGCGTGTGTCTACCGTGGGCAGGTTTCCTTTCCTCCCGTGAGCAGGGCTGGCTGTTCCCTCCTCTCGGGGACTTGGGGCTTGTCCCCTGGGGACCCTTCCCTCTGTCGGCTCCTTGGGAAGAATGGGGAGGCCTGGGCCCGCCTGGAAACCACACGCTGCACCTTCTGTGGCCGGAGCTGGGCCCCCTGACCCCAGTTGGAAGCCAGTCTCTGGGGCACAGGCTCTACCACTGTCCCAACTGGGCTCCACATGGACCAGCTGCCCACACGGCCTGAGGTCACTGCTGAGTCCTGCCCCAGAGGGGGTGAGAGGCCGAGGGCAGGGCTGGACCTGAGGGGTCACTGTGACCTGTGCCCTCAGGAGAGGCGGCGAGGGCCCTGCATGCTCTCTGCTCTGGCTGCTGTCCCCCGTGGGCGAGCCTGTCCCCTCCTCCCAGGGTCGCACGTGCAGGGCCTGTGTCGGGCACCACCCACTGTCTCGCCCCCAGCTTGAGTCCTGCTCCAGCCACAATGGCCACAGGCCTGCTCGGGGACCGTCCCCAGAGCAGAAGATGCTATGGGCGCTGCAGAGAGTGGCCTTGGTTGAGGCCCTGAAGGCGGGGGAGGGAGAAGCCCTGTGTGCCACGCGGGCCTCGGGACCAGTCACAGGGCCGCCAGGTGGCGCCCTTGGCCCGCGCTGTGTTTTTCTGCAGAAGGTGGGCTGGGGGACCCGGTGCATCTGCAGGAGGCAGGGATGTGCTGCCTGTCGGGGGTCTCTGATCTCCTCAGGCTGCTGAGCCCCTGGACACGTGGAGGGGCTCCCCTCCTGAGGGCCTGGGACGCCGGATGGGAGGGGTCCCGACCTTGACCCCCTCAGACGGGGCGGGGAGGGGTCTCGGGTCTCTGGCTCCTTGCTGGGCCTCTGCCGTCTGCCCCGCACACGCAGAGGTGGCCTCAGGCTAGGAGGCCCCAGGCTGGGACTACGGCTATGTCTGCAGCCCTGACGCTTGTTCTCTCTTGGTGGGGTCCCGGCTCCCCGGGGAGGTGGTGTGTCCCTAGGCAGAGGGCCGCGTCTCGGCGGTGGCCCACAGTCCACTCTGCCCTCCACCTGTGTCTGTCCCATTCCACAGCAGTTTGTGGCAGGAGGCAAGTCGGGTCCTGGTCACCCTGCTGTGGCTTCTCCGGCTGTCCTTGCCACCCATGGCCACCCAAGTGGGGACCGGGTGGTGCAAACACACCGGCCCAAAGCCTTGCTGGCAGGAGTGGCAGCTCCAGGCGCTGACAGCAGAGCCACACCTGCATGGTGACCGGCAGGCGGCTCCGGCCAGCTCCTCCCGAGAGACAAGGCGGGCTGTGGTGTGTCGCCGGCTTGGAGCTGCGTGTAGAGCCTCGGCTGGGGGTCACGCAGACCACGTGCACAGCACAGTGGCCTCAGGGAGACCTGGGCCAGCTCAGCGCCTTTCACTGCGGCCTCTCCGGCAACACCCTGCTTTCTTAGGCAATAAATAATTCTGAGCAAGTCCTTCAGAGGTGCTGCATAAGCAGCCAGGCCTGGGTGTCCGGCGGGAAACCGTGTGAATGAGGTTCTGTGACTCAAAGCCTGCAGCTGCAGGTGCGGGCCCTGGACGGGCACAGTGCTGGGGCAAGCAGGCTGGTCTTCGATGGCTTGACCCTCGGGGTGAGGCGATGACTCCCACTTGGGCAGAACACAGGAATCAAGCCTGCCCGGGCGGCTGTCCACCCAGTGACCACGCCCAGTAGACGGGGTCCCGGCCAGTCTGTGCTCTGCCTCCTCTTCCACAAGCCGAGCTCCCTCGGGTGGTTCCTCGGGACACCCCTGACCACCAGAGAGCCTGGGGTCAAGTCCCCTGACCCCCTTGAGCGCATGAGGTCATGTCCCCTGACCACCGGAGAGCCTGAGGTCATGTCCCCTGACCCCCCTGAGCGCATGAGGTCATGTCCCCTGACCACCGGAGAGCCTGAGGTCATGTCCCCTGACCCCCCTGAGCGCATGAGGTCATGTCCCCTGACCACTGGAGAGCCTGAGGTCATGTTCCCTGACCACCGGAGAGCCTGAGGTCATGTCCCCTGACCCCCTTGAGCGCATGAGGTCATGTCCCCTGACTCCTGGAGAGCCTGAGGTCATGTCCCCCGTCTACCCAAGAGCTGGAGGTCAGGTCCCCCGCCCACAATCAGAATTGGCGCAGAGCCCTGCTGGCCAGAGGGCACGTTTGCTCTGGGCCCGAGGGCAGGGGGTGCCCGTGTCTTCCTGCAGACACCCCTACATCTGGCCTTGGCAGCCCCAGGCCCCACCTAGTCATTCACGCTGATAAAGCTCCAGCGTCGGTGCTCCGTGTTCTTCAGCGTCACTGTCCCCAGGTCTCACTGTGAGTGGCTCCGTCACATCTCCTAGGGGCTGTAGACACAGGAGAGGCAGGGTCTGCGGAGCTGAGAAAAGTAAACCGCCACGTTTGTGGGGAGGCAGGAGCGGGCTGTGCGGTGCCGAACGGAGGGCGGGGCTGAATGGAGGGCGGTGCCGAACGGAGGGCGGGGCCGGGGGGCGGGGCCGGGGGCGGGGGCTGGACTGTCCCCGCCCCCAGGGTGGTGGTGCAGGACTGCGCAGGGCCCATTGTATTTCCTTCACTCTGCGCAAGACTCACGGCTTTTGTTTAGGGACCTTCTGAATGTGCTTCTAATTTTACTGCCCCTGAACGATGAACTGTGCCCGGGTCCTCCAGGCTGCCTCCCTCTTAAGGGACCACGTGATGAGACTGGTCTGTCTGGATAATCTGGGTTGATCCCATCTCAAGTCGGAGGCACCCGGGGGCGTTGCTCTGCTGACCGCTGTGCATGGCGAGCCCCGGCCACGCTGCAGTTTCCAAAACATTTCAGAAGCCTCTGTGTTGGGATGAAATTCGCGTCCAGTGCTGTGCGCCACCCCAGGGCGTAGCTCGATGTGGTGAGAAAAGCGTTGTGGGGCCTCTGCCCAACAAGTTCCAGAGCACCTCCGCCGCGCGCAGCTCCGGCTCCTGGAGCTGATGCCGTGCCTGGAGGGCACCAGGGTCCTGCTCACCAAGACTCGCTCTGCCCCTCTGGGCTGTCAGGTGCAGGATGGATGGTTTTTTATGGCTCCCCTGCCTCCTTTCACCGCAGGTGCCATGTTTGAGGTTCACCTGGACTGGTGTGTTTATCACCAGTTTGTTACCTTTTTTTGGGCTGCATTCGCGGCATGTGGAAGTTCCTGGCCAGGGATGGAATCTGAGACACAGCTGCGACCTGAGCTGCAGAAGAGGCAATGCCAGATCCTTAACCTGCTGCCCGCCAGTGGGAACTCCAGAAGTTCGTTGCTTTTAACTTCTGGCTATTATTTCACTATTGAATGTACCACAGTTTGTTTATTCATTTTCTGTTCTGGGGCAGCTCTGGGACAGATGAGCTTAGAACTTTGTGACGTTTCAGAAAGCAAGGGAGCTTTCAAGGATTAATGGGGTTCTGTCAAAAAGACAACAAGCCAACTTGAAAAGGGCCCCACTGGTCAAAACTGCGTTAATCTGAGCATCCAAAAGAGTCATGCTTGGAGTGCCCGCTGTGGTGCAGTGGGTTAAGAACCTGAGTGCAGTGGCTCAGGTCGTTGTGGAGGTGAGGGTTTGATCCCTGGCCCGTGCACTTCTGTGCACCTTGGGTGCGGCCACTAAAAACAGAAAAAGGATTGACCTCCTAGCTGATTGGCTACATCCAGTCTGTGTAAATCCACGAACGCACGGTGGTACCCAAGCGAGAGAAAGCTCGTTGTTAGGCTCACTGTCTGTTCCGCACATGGGAGAAAAGGGAGACGAAAGGAGCCCTGCTTTCTGCTCCCGAGAGTCCGTGCAGCCAGACGGGGTCCAGTCTCCAGGAAGGCCGCCAGAGCAGGGGTGTTGGCTGATGGATGGGGGAGGAGTCGCCTTTGTCGCTGCCCAGCGAGGTGGGGACCGGAGGCGAAACCCTCAGAGGCGCTGCTGCCGAGGGCCCGGTCTGGCCTCGGAGGGGAGGCCTGGGTCTCCCTGACGCAGACTCAGCCTGGCCAGGAGGCCGAGGTGCTCGTTTCGGTGGGAGGCGGCCGGGCCCCGTTTACCTGGACTCCCTCAAGCCCTCGGGGGGCACTTCCGTTGTCAGGGATGAGAGAGGGTGAGCACTGCCAGGAAGCGGCCCCGGGGTGGGGGAGGCCCCCCGACGCTGGTGTCCCAGGGTGGAGGCCGCTCTGCACAGCCCGCTCTCGCGGGACCGGGGGGCCACGGGGCACTCGGAAATGGACTTGGCTTTAGCTGAAGTTAAGGAATCTGCATACCTTTTTGTTGGTTATGTAACTAATTTTGGCTAGGCAGGAAACGCTTGTATTTTTAAAGAAACAGCCCACAGCCAAGTGACCTCCAAGGACGCCTCCCTGTGTGACCAGCCCTGCCCTTGATTTGGCAGGTCCCTGCCTCCTCCTCCAGGGAGCTGCTGGGGTGCCTCCTGGGGGCCTGGCGTTTGGAGGCCAGGCCTTCCCCCCGGAAGGCCCTCCTCTCCTTCTCCCCATTTCTCTGTCTCGCAGTCTCCTGAAGAAAGAGTAGATATTCTGGTGAAGTTCAGCCCAGGGCTGGGATTCTGCACAGGTGGCGAGTTACAAAAGGGCCGGGCGCCTGGGGCTGGGGTCCCACCCTCCCCTGGCCCCCTCCTGCCGCGCTCTAGTCGGGCTCAGCTTTGCCTGAGCTGAGGAGGGAGAAGGTGTGGCTGGTTCAGAGCTCTGTCTTCTTGCCATTTTGGCTTCTGCCACCAAGAGGAAGGTCACCGGTCCTTGGAGAGTGACGGCATGGTGATGGGTGGCAGGGGCGGCGGTTCTGCACGGCCACACAGCCAGGGCCTCTGCACGAACACGCCCCAGTCTAACCTGACATCTCTGTCTATCGGTGTTGACAGCACGGAGCTCTAAGCACATCATCAGATACGGTGACCCTCTGGCAGCTCGAGGCTTTGCAGGCATTACTGAGGACTCCTCTTCTTCGACTATTTTTAGGGCCATTAATCGCCACATTCCCCGCCGGCCTGTCAGTGGAATCTCCTGAGTCATGAATGGTGCTGGGCAGTCGGGGTGGAGGTGACCGCAGGACCGGTGGCTGCAGGCTGATGCTGTCTGGGGACCTTCGCTGGGCCCTGTCCACCGGCCATGCGGCTTGCCAAACATCTGTGCTTTGTGTCGGGAACAGACCTTTCCTGCTGCACGTCCTCTTGCCCGTCCAGTCTGTGTGGTCAGCTCTGGCAGCGCCCCTCGTGGGACTGTTTGTCCCAGGACGTCACATGGCCGTCAGTGTGGACACCTCTCCTCTGGCTCAGTGTGTGGGGAGGCTCCCAGACGGGAGGGCGAGCGGGGGTGCACCCCTGCCCCTCTCTGCTGACTGGATCGGTGGTCAGAGCAAACAGAACCAACCTGGTTGTTACCGAGTCTGAGCTGGCGCTGCTCAGAGAGGACAGGCCAGTAAATCGAGAGACGGTTTTGGGGCGGGAATAGGGCCTTTACTCAGAAAGCCGCGGACTGAGAAGACGGTGGGCTCGTGTCCCAGAAAAGCATCTCCCATCGAGCTCTGATCCCCGAGTTAGAGGTCAGGGGGTTTTGTACTGAAGGAGGCGGGGATGTGGCTGGTCCTCACAAACTCCTTGGAACCCTCTGTTCCCGCAGCTGTCAGCGAGGCACAGGTCACAGTGTTCCTGTAACCCTCCAAGGAGACAAACGCTATTCTCTGTCCTGCAATGAGGTATCTCCGCGTGAATGAGAAGACTTAAACCCTTACAGATCAGAGCCTCGAGGGGGGCCCTCCTGTCCGCGGCGGGCTGTGGGCCGCGTTCTTATCTGTAGCAGAAGCGGCAGAATAGGAGATTAAAGTCAAAGAAACGTCCCGAGTGGAGTCAGAGTTGTTCTTCCCATCACTCCGTCGGGAGCGGTGCCGTGAGACGGACCCCAGCCCTGCAGAGGCGGCCCTGCACTGCCAGCCGGGGGGCGCGGCAGCTGCTGCTGGGCGCACACAAGGGCAGCGTGGCCGCAGATGTCAGGGTGGGCGCCCGCTGGGGTCCCGCCTTCATCCGTGGATGAAATGTAACCGGTGCTCCCAAAGCCCAGCCTCTGCCACGTGCTTGTGGCTCCAGCCTGTCCCAGGGGGTCACAGCCACGGCTGGAGAGCGCCGGCAGGGGAGCACAGCTGAGCCCCAAGCAATGAACTGCTGTGGCCTCAGGAGATTTGTGCCTGGAACCTGAGTGAAATTTCCACCCGAGGACGAGGCTGCCCAGTGTCCTGAGATGTTCCTTGTAATGAATGGGGTATTATTTATTTATTTTTGTCTTTTTAAGGCCACGCCTGTGGCATACGGAGGTTCCCAGGCCAGGGGTCAAATTGGAGCTGCAGCAGCTGGCCTACACCACAGCCACAGCCACAGCCACACAGGATCTGAGCCGCATCTGCGACCTACACCACAGCTCACAGCAACGCTGGATCCTTAACCCGCTGAGCGAGCCCAGGGGTTGAACCTGAATCCTCATGGATTCTGGTCGGGTTCATTACTGCTGAGCCACAGTGGGAACTCCTGAGTGAGATAGTTAAATAAGAAATTTGGGGAGAGCGCAGGCTTCACCCGACGCCACATCAGGCACTGCCCTGGGGTTGAGATTTTTTTGCACACATTTTGATCAAAGGTGAAATAAAACTACGTTTAAATTTGCACACTCCCCGCAGCCCAGCAGTTTCCCCTGTGGCTTGTTGCAGGTTAACAGCACCATGGTCCCCCTTTTTTTTTCTTGTTATCGCCTCTCCTGCAGCATATGGAGATTCCCAGACCAGAGGCTGAATCTGAGCTATGGCTGCCAGCTTACACCACAGCCACGGCAACACTGGATTTGAGCCACATCTGAGACCTACCCCAAAGCCTGCAGCAACGCCGGATCCTTAACTCACTGTGTGAGTCCTGGGATTGAACACACATCCTCACGGGTACAACGTTGAGCTCTCAACCTGCTGAGCCGCAACGGGAACTCTGTGTAAAATTTACAGATATGAAGAAAAATGTGCATAAGACGTTCACTTATCTTGGATTTTATTGGGTGCTTGAGTCTTGCTAGAGACACAAAACCATGAAGGGGTTCTGCTGCCGTGAGGGCCACCACGGGGCCTTCAGAGGAGACAGGTCCTGGCCTCACGCTGCCGACTGGTCCTGGGTCTGGAGGCCGGGCGCAGTGGGCGGGGCGGGCCGCGGGGCTGCCTCCCGGCCGCTCTGCAGCATCTGGTTCCTTCTCTCCAGCTTCCGAGCCCACTCACTGCGGAGCCTGGGCCAGGCGACAGTGAGGGTGGGAGAGAGCAGCCCGTCTGTGGGCACCTCGACCGCCCCCTCCCCAGGCTGCCTGCCGGGCATTGGGGTCCCCGAAGGTGCTGTGACCTGTTGCTCACGCTTCCAGCCACACTTGCCACGGGGGATCTGGCTCAGGCTCTTGCCAGAGATGGAAAGCAGGACCCAGGGCTTTCCTGGTCCCGGCAGGAACCTTGCTCCCCAGGCCTGGACACATCCGGCGTGAGCTGACTTTGCCCAGCGCCCCACGCTGGCCCCGCTGGGCACTCCCTCCTTCGGAAGCCGGCATCTTGTGATGACCACAGCTTGACTCATGGGGTGACCAGGGCAGGAATGGCCTGGCCTAGGGGCATAAGCTCCCTCAGAATCAGAACCCACCATGGGCCTCATTGGGTATGTGGGTGGTGTGGAGGGTGGGGTCCCTGTGACAGCGGCCTGGATGGAGAGGCCCCCAGCATCAGGCGGTGGGGCCGGGGCGGCCTGGCCCCGGGTGCACCGGCCGGCTCCTGCCCCTTCCCCAGGCCACAGACGGCCGTGGAGACGCGGTCAGGAGCTGTTGCCCAGTGGGCAGGTGGACCCAAGGCCCCAGAACAAGCCCCCTCTCCTTAGGGAGGTGAGGCCGTCACCCCCAGTCTGTCCCCCTGAAGCTCAGAACTCGGTGCCTAACCCAGCCGGTGCTGATGGCATTCTTACTACCCGCTGCCCACCCCTGGGACCTGCACCTGTGGGCCAAGACCAAGAAGTTTCCAGGGCCCGTTGGCCACTCAGGCCCAGGAGGGCCCAGGGCTGGGAGGAGTCATTTCTGGAGGGGTCTGTGCTGCCCCCCCAGAGGTCTGGGGTGCGGCGCCTGGCGCCGTGCGGCTGTGCTCTGTGCAGAGGGGGCACCAGGGCCCCATGCCTGTGGCAAACAGGCGGGAGTCCGGGACGATGAGCGGGGTGGGGGCAGCATAACAACCAGACCTCTGGCCGCTTGCAAGGTCAGCACCAAGCCTGGTCCCCCCGCAGCTGCCAAGAATCCTTCCTAAGCCAGCTCCCAGGGCAGCAGCTGCTGGTGCTATTTGGGGACCAAAGCTGTGACCATGTTGGAGGTTTCTGGTCATTTGAGTCCTTGTCTAGGTGCAAATTATGTGCTAATATGCCGTCTTCGTTGCCCATGAGCCATGACTCCTGGGTCTGCTCGGAGTCACCCAGGAGGTTTCCCCCACCCCAGCTCCCAGAGGCCCCTGCCATCCATCCAGTTAAGGAAACGGTGTCAGCTTTGAAGCTGCAAGAAAGTCAACGTGTGGGAAGGAGCAGGATGGACACGTGGATTTGTCCTGCGTTCAGCGGGGGTGAATGTCGGAAAACCAGGCTGAGCCAACGAGCCCTGGGCAACAACTTCCCGTAAGACCCTCAGAGGAGCAGAGATGAAGGGTTGGGTGATGGAGGGATGGGTGGTGGAGGGATGGGTGGTGGAGGGTTGGGTGGTGGAGGGTTGGGGTTATGGTAGGTGTGATAATGGGGGGTGCCGTGAAGGAGGTGTGGTTGAGGTTAGGGCGAGGGAGTGAGGAGTTTAGGAATGGGGTCTTCCCCTCTCACTGCTGAGTTGATGGTTTGATTCAGAGCTGAGGCAATGTGGTTGACGTTCAGTGCTTTGCCCACTCTTCCCGAGACCCTGGTCTGGGGGTGAAGCTGTTGGGGGATCTCCGGGCCCTGGCGCAGGTGCACCCCCGCTGGCGGCCCACGCCGGCTCACCTGTCCAGGGCACTCCTGAGCACCCTCAGATCCTCCGCCCGCAGCCGTTTCGTGTGAAGCTCGATTTTTTTCTCCCAGAACGTCCTCAGCACATCAGCGTCACAGGACACCCTTCTGGGGTTCTTCCTGGTGGAGCTTTGGCTCATCTTCTGGGTAAAGGAGCCTAGACAGGCCCTAGGTCACTTGCGCTGTGTGGATACAAGAACACAGGAAACCCGCTGGTTACAGGGAGGTCGCCACGCTCCCTGTGTCCCCGAGAGCCCCTTCTGGGGACGTGGGGCTATCACGAGGGGCTCTCAGCCCCTCCTGCCTTCTGGAAGTTTCAGACTGGAGGAAGTAGTAGCCCATGTCAACCCTGCCGTTCCCAGGCTGAAGTAAGAGTCTGCCTCCTTGGCTTTCGGTGAAGTCGGCCAGGAAAGCGGCTGTAGCGTGGGGGGCACCAGCCCTTCTTAGGCCACCGTGCTGCTGCTAAAGGCAGAGCTGCGCCCTCCGACCCCGCGTGTGGGACCTCAGAGCGGGACTGTGCCTGAGGGGGAGGCCTTTAAAGACACGACTGGGGCTAAACAGGGCCACTAGGGTGGCGCCCTGTCCCATAGGACCGGTGTCCCTACTGGTAGAGAGATCAGGACACAGACACTCAAGGGACGCCCCTGTGAGGACACAGGGTGGAGACGGCCGTCTACACCAGGGGAGGCCTCGGAGGAACCAGCCCTGCTCACTGGATCTCGGCTTCCAGCCTCTGGGACAGGAGAAGAGACTGCTGTTGGAGCCCGTCGTGGCAGCACCTGGCACCGTAGTGTGTGCACCGCATCGCCAGCTTCTCTGAAGTGGCGCTCTGGCATCTGTCCTGTGCACAGCACACGCCTTGTTCTGGGCGCCGCAGTGACGTGCTGAGCTCCTGCCCTCGCCGTCTGCCTCCTGCTCAAATACGCACCAACCAACCCAGAGCCCTAGCCACGCCCTCCAAGGGGCCCCGCTCTGGGCCACTGGCCACCGGCCCGCCTCGTCCAGGACCGGGCACCAGCACCGCACTGGAGTCGCGCAGACCTGCCCATCGCAGCTGACCCTGCCTCACCTGTGTCCATCCGGCCAAACCACGGCCCCCCGCGTCCTGGCCGACCCCGCCGCCCCCTCCTCTGGGGACTGGGAGTGACAGGCTGTTCACTGGCAGTCACGCCCTCATCTGTTGGCCTTACTGCACCTCACGTTTTCTGTCCGTACCCCGTATTTCAGAGCACACAGGTGGGCATGGGTCCAGGGGAAGACTCGGTGGAGGCTCCAGGGCCCCCAGCACGCCCCCAAACCAGCCGAGGTCATTTGAAAGGTGCCCCGGGCCGCATTAGAAATTGAGACCAAGGTCCGTTTCTGGGGACAGAATGAGAGAGTGTTTTTCGTCTAGAGTCTGCTGCTGTTAGAACCACAGGCTGTGGGGGGTGAAGGGCCTGCAGGCAGAGGTGGGCGAGTTGGGGGCCCCTCTCCCTTGTGGTGGCTTCCTGGTCACCTCCTCCACACAGCTTCTCGTCTGCATGGAGTAAGATGGCACTAGAGTCTTCACGGCCCACTCTTAGGCCATGTTTGGGCTTTTACTGTTAAACCCCCAGATGAGTTAAACCCCTCAGCTTTCAGGATGCACCCCCGAGCTGGTGCGTGGTCTGGAGTGTGTGCTGCCCCAGGTCATCTGGGTGGGAGGCGTCCCGGGGCCAGGCCCCTCGGGGCGGGACCCCTGACCCAGCTGCTCATGCTGCCCTTGGTAACTGGGTCGCTCGAGGGTCTAGAGGGAAAACCACAGCCCAGGGGTGGAGCCACACAGCAGGTGCTTCTGCTATAGTGGGACCAGGACGTGGAACTTTGCAGCTGACGCTGCCTTTGATGAGAAGGCTGTGAACTGCGTGCTCGGTGACCTTTGGTTGCTGGCACAGGGTGACACGGTGCCCGAGGTCTGTCCTCCGGCCTTTGGGGAAGGAGCTTCGGGAAGGCTCAGGGCTGTGGAGGCCAAGGGCAGGGCTGTGCACGAGGGACCTGGGACATGCGTGTGGAGGCCAGTGGAGCCCCTGCTGCTGGCCTCGGGGTCTGGGCCGGCTTTCAGTGGGGTACCCTGATAGCCTGTCGCCCTCTTGTGCCAGAAGCCTGAAGTGTGAAATAGGCACGTGTGTGGGCTTGCGCCTGCGTGCCGCACGTGTGTGCCTCTGTGGACACATGCTGGTATGTGGGCAGGAGTGCTGGAGGAGCAATTTCTGTGTTCTGAGGACTGGTTATCCCTCAGGACAGAGAGCTGGCCATGGGGACAGCTGTGCACAGCTGTGGCCAGAGCTGGGAATCTGGGCGCGGGAGCCCTGGATGAGGACGACCCCAGTCCACGTGGCGTGACTGAGAAGCCAGGGGGTCAGCTTGAAGCCCGAGGGTCTTGAGTGGAGGTTGGGGGAGCCAGCCCCGTGCTGGCGCAGAAAACAGGGAGAAGAGCAGGAAAATGACAAGTCGCCGCCTCAGGGCCTAAAGGCTTTCAGGAGACCAGCTCCCCACGCACAGGTGCTGGCCACTTACAAGAACCGACGGGGACCCTTAGAAATGAGTTTAATCTCTGGGGCGGCTGGCTTGTTGGACAAGGGCTGTGTGTTTAAACGCCAAATACCAAGCCTGTGCTGCTGGGATTTTGATGGAGGCATCGGGGTGGAGGGTGAAGCTGGCAGGAGGCTCTGGGCCCGAGGGCTGCTCCCGTCTTCACCTTGGGGCGCCCCCGGCACCACCCTCCCAGCCAAGAGCCGGGGCACAGCCTGCCCTGTGCCGGTGTTTTGGGGGCCGTCACTTATTTGAGTCCTCACCCTGGCACGTGAGGCTGGGCTCTCTTCCATGCTCTCGCTGAGGGTGGGGCCAGGCCTCGTTTGGGAGGCAAGTAGCCCAGCCAGGACGGGCTCTGCTTGGTGACAGCAAGATGCGGAAGGCCATGGGCATCAGGGGACAGCCCTCCTCACTCAATGCTCTGCAAGGCCATCTGTCCCCATCCTGGGAGGCAGCCCTCCGCAGCTTCAGGACCGCTGAGCCCTAAGCAGTGGTCAAGTTTACACACCACGGACCCCAGCCGCTCCTGACCCTCTGGCCGGGTGCCTCCTGCGGGTCCTGTGGGCCTTTGTGTGTCTCCGGTGGCACAGATGTGGTGGCCCAGACCCCTGGGGCACCAGGATGCTCGGGTATTTGCAGAACAAGTAAAGGAATGAGGGAAATGCATCCTGGTGGTGGTTAACTCTAAAGTCAGCAGTGGTGGAGTTCCCGTCATGGCTCAGTGGTTAGCGGATCCGACTAGGAACCATGAGGTTGCAGGTTCGATCCCTGGCCTTGCTCAGTGGGTTAAGGATCCGGTGTTGCCGTGAGCTATGGTGAAGGTTGCAGACGTGGCTCGGATCCCGTGTTGCTGTGGCTGTGGCCCAGGCTGGCAGCTACAGCTCAAATTAGACCCCTAGCCTGGGAACCTCCATATGCCACGGGCGCAGCCCTAGATAAGGCAAAAGGACAAAAAAAAAGAAATAAAGTCAGCAGTGGTGAGGGAGGGGCCAGGATGGGACTCAGAGCCCCTGGCTCACCGCCTCCCATTGCACCCAGCTGCAGCTGCTGGCAGGGCCACCGCCAGTGAGAAAGACGGGAGACCAGCGGACGGGGTTTCCCACAGTGAAGATGTGGAGAGCCACACGAGGCGGCCTGGGGGGCACGGGCGGAGGCGGAGTGCGGTCAGGATGCACACTGGGGCGGCGGCCGCAGGCAGCGGAACGTGAGGAGCAGGGATGGCTTCCTCAAGGAGCGAGGCGCTGAGCCCCACGTCGGGCTCCCAGCCAGGGTCCTGCCCCCGGGAGACGAGCCCCAGAACGTCTGGCTTTGAAAACCGGGGGGGTTAGGACAGCCGGAGGGCTGCAGGGACAGAAACTACTCTGCCCGGCGGTCTGAGACCAGACCCCTCGCTACCCCGGGTGCCTGCCCCTGCTTGGCAGATGGGAAGGCTCTGGAACTGGCTCAGGCAGCTGGGAGCAAGGACCGGGAGCATCTGGAAATGCTCTGCGCAAAGTCAAGTGGGTGCTGCTGCCATGCCTTCCGGCCCTGGAGGCTGGACGATGTTGGCGGAGAAGGTGGGCGCGGGTCCTGAGCACGTGGAGGCGCCCTTGCTAGGGGCCGCCCAGTGTTGGCACCACCGGTGACCCAGCCAAGTGAAAACCCAGGCCAACCGGTGGGGGCCTGACCCGAGGGCACGCGTCCTCTTGTGTGGGCTGGTGTCCGACGTACTTGGTTGGAGTGAAAACCCAACGTTTTAAGGTGAGCTTGGCTGTTCTTCCCCGTGGGGGCTTCTGAGAGAAGTAGGGTCTCGGTGCTTTACTCTCGAAACCCAGCCCCGCGGTGCAGCCCTTCCACCCACCCGGGACAGCGGCGTCTGACCGAGAGCCCGCGGAGGACAGGCCCTGCGTGGGAGGGCGCAGTCACATCAGCTCAGGCTCCATCCCAGACTCCCCCCACCCCCGGGTCACATCAGCTCAGGCCCCATCCTGGGCTTCCCGGGGGCTCCCCCCGCCCAGCCCTGTGGACACGCCAGCTCAGTCTCCATCCTGGACTTTGTCACCAGAAGCAGAGAAGCTTGTAACAAAGCGGAACACAGGACCACCCTGGAACCCCGTGTCCTCACAGACCCCCCCGTCACATCCCCTGGGGCTTACTTGGTAGTCCTTGCCAGCCAGTCAGCCGGCTCCTGGAGACGCCGTCCTCCTGTGTCCCCAGCGCACGCCTCGGTCGCTTTTATACAGGCTCGGGGACGCGGTGCCTGGCGTCCGTTCAGGGCCCGGGAAAGACGAGCTGCCTCCTGTCCGGCCGCGGCCCCTGGAGACAGAGCTGCCTCCGGCCTGCAGACGCTGGTGGGCACGCGTCCCTGGGCTCTTGGTCCAGGAACTGGATGTGGCCGGCGAGTCTCCCCCGCTGGGCAGCTCTTGGGAGGACCGTGGTACCACATCGCCCTCTCTGGATGGAAGCTCGCAGGAAGCCTCAAAGGCTCTGATTAAAAAACAGCGCAACAAGCCTCTTTACCTTGGTGCACAGGTGGCGGGCTCTGTGCGAGGACGTGTCCATGACGCTCCCAGAAAGAGGCATTTTCTCATTTTTAGCACGCGGGGGGCTGGGGTACTGAGTGTGATATTCTCACGATCAGCAGCAAGAGCTGAAGAAGGAGCGTGGAGGAAAGAGGGCCTCGGCTGCTGCTTGCTTTCCTTTCTCCTCTCCTGAGTGCCCTACTTCGACTCAGGGTGACCAGGGCCACAGGGGGACATTCTGGACCAACTCTCCCTGCGAGGACGTGGCAGCAGTCGTGGTCTCAAGGTCTAGTGCCAGTGGAGGGCTGCACCTGGGCCACTGTCCCCTGGCCCTGGCTGCCCCGAGTCTCATCTGACACACAGACGCACACACGGGGCGGGGGGATGTGGGGACACAGGATGACAAAGAGGCACACACGGGGGGAGGGGGAGAGAGGGCAGAGGTTGGGGGTGCAGGATGACACAGACGCACACACAGGGTGAGGTGGCTCACCCCGACTCCTGAGCTGAACTCTCTTTGCAGGTCCGGTACAGCAGGTGTGCTGAGATGTAAATGGTCTGATTGCTTTCACGGGGTGGGGGAGGCCCTCGGAGCATCTGTTAACCTCCCAGCAGAGCCCTGACTCCCGCAGGCAGTGCTCCCCTAAGCTCATGCAGTCTGGGCGGCTGCACTCTCACCTTTGGGACCACCTGGGCACCCAGGTCCCCTCATGCTCTGTCCACTCCTTGTGCAACTCAGCAAGGGGAGGTGCTCACAGACTTGTACTCTAAAAGCCCCATTCCCTAGGCCTCTTCTCCTTCCCGGGCCCCAGTCACGCAGGGGTGTCTTTAGTTAATGTCCGCGGGCCCCTGGGCTCCCGCTCGTTTCATTCCCATTTCTCTCTTGTCTTCGGGTTGGATAAATTCTGCTGACTCGTCCTGCAGTTCACCAGTTTTCTTCTTTCATCTCCAATCTGCTGTTATGCCCATCCAGCACATTTTTGTTTTGAACTCTGTTTCTCTGCTCTAGTGTTCCATTTGATTACTTTCTACAGTTTTTATTGCTGTTGACATTTCATTTTTTTCAGTCAATATGAGCAGATTCTTTCCCATTTACACAAGCATACTTTGAATGGTCCCTTAAAACCCATGACCAGGACTTTCCATTGTGGCTCAGTGGGTAAAGGTCCCAACACAGTGTCCATGAGGACTCGGGTTAGATCCCTGGCCTTGCTAGTGGCTTAAGGATCCAGTGCTGCTGTGGCTGTGGGGTAGGTCACAGATGTGGCTCTGACTCGACCCCTACCTTGCCTGGGAACTTCCACACATTGCAGGTGTGGCCCTAAAAAGGAAAAAATATCCTGTGTCTGTTGTCTAACCACCTGGGTGCCCAGGGGCTGGGGGTCTGCTCACTGGGGCAGTGGTTCCCGGCTCACTGCCTCTCTGTGGACGGTGGGCAGTGGTTCAAATGCTCTTTTTGTGCCCAGCCCTTTGGGTACGTCCTGCACAGTTTGGACACTGCACGAGGAGATCCTGCATCCCCGCTCGGGTCAGTCAGATAAGCCCTGGCTCTGTACCCCGTCACCTCTGACTGGTTTTCTCACAGTCACTTGGAGTCCTGCACGCGGCTGGCGTCAGCAGGAGATTTCAGATGAGAATTCTCTTTCTGGTATTTCTCTCGGTCTCTAGCTGCTGTGGTCACTCGACTGCCCTCCGCGTTTCACGCCAGCTGGATGTGGGTTTTCCTCCCTAGTGGGGTCAACTTTCATCGGGCACACCGCCCTGGGGAGGAGGCCTGGCTCATGCCCCCGTGCCCACCCCTCTGACCCGCTTTCCCTTTGCCTCGCAGAGCTTTCTGGTGGCTGCTTGTCTGTCTGCCCAGAGGATGCAGGAGGCTGGGATCCGACGATCGTGAGCTCAGCCTTGACAGAGAGCTGACGCTGGGGACCCCTCTGGATAAAGGGCCTGGCCCCCCTCTCAATGGGGTGATTGTGTCGGCTGCCGCGGGAGTTAGCAGGTGTGGCCGATTCTGACCAGGGAAGAGACTCTAGAACCTGATGGCTGGGAATGTTCCTGGCCTCAGTCTTCCCACCTGTGCGATGGGGACAAAGGAGCCTCAGGGAACGTGTGGGGAGCTCATGGAATGGGCCCTGCAGGTACTAGATTTTATTACTGTAATAATGGTTGTTACCGGGGGAGGTTGCGTGAAGGGTGTGAGAACAGTCCTCTGAAAAAGATTCTGGGGCAGGTGCCCCTGTTTTTCTGTCTGAATCTGCATTTCTCAAATGTGTTTGATAACAGGCCCTTCCCCTATTTGAGGACACTATGAACACCCTGAGGCGCCTGCTTGGATGTGTTATTATGAATGATCTGAACGTCGCTCAACAATCTGAATTTCACCCATGGATCAAGGCAGACTACCATTTTCTAGAACAGATCTACCATTATTTTCCCTTTGCCTTGATTTTTTTCAGTCATAGGTTTTTCATTCTGATGCATCATAAGTATTTCTATCAGCCACGTTAAATGAAATTAGCTGCTGTAAATAAATAAATCTACTTTCCAGGGAAGAAATGGAAATATTGTTTATCCAGATTTGGGAGACATTAGGGAAAAGTTAAATGTCCACGAATCCAGATGATGTCATGCTGGTCTCAAGGCTGACTCAGGGACCGCTTCTGAAGCAAGGAAATATTTACTCCTCTGCTGTCTCAGCCTCTAGACCGCCATCTCCACTGGGAGACGTGCTCTCCCAGTGCCCTGTGCCTTCTCGACGTTGCCTTTTCCCAGCCCCATTTGATGACCCGGAGGCATGAAGCATTCTTTTCTCCTTTTGGCCATGTCTGTGGCATGCAGAAGTCCCCAGGTGGGGGACTGAACCTGTGCCACAGCCATGACAATGCTGGATCCTTAACCTGCCGAGATACCAGGGAACTCCACGAGGTATCCCTTAAAGGGAAAAAAAATCCCAAACTCGAAAACACTGACCATAGAGGAAAAGACTCTAAAGAGGAACTATATTAAAACTAAGGTCGGGGAGTTCCTGCTCCGGCTCGGCAGCTTACACACCTGACCGGCATCTGTGAGGACACAGGCTTGATCCCTGGCCTCACTCAGCAGGTCAAGGATCCAGCATTGCCGTGAGCTGTGGTGTAGGCTGCAGACACAGCTCTGATCCCGAGTCGTTATGTTTGTGGTGTAGGCCTGCAGCTGCAGCTCTGATTCAACCCTTAGCCTGGGAACTTCCGTATGCTGTGGGTGCAGCAGAAAAAGAAAGAAAGGAAGAAAAGAGAGAAAGAAAGAAAGGTAGAAAGAAAGGAAGGAAGGAAGAAATTATCCAAAGTAAAGACCAAGACAAAGAGAGGCAGGTACAGGATGGGAGCTTTTTGCAGCTCGTCAGCTACAGAAAAAAGAGTGCAAGTCAGCCGAGGGCTCAGCCAAGGACAGGCACGAGATCATTGCAACCATGTTGGGAATGGCCAGTGGACTGTGAAACGCTGCCTCACGGAGGGCGGCGCCAGTTAGGCAGCTCCAGTCATGTGCCAGCTGGCAGGGGGCTGTGGGCAGCCGGCCCTCGGTCACTGCTGGCGGTCACAGAATTGGTATCAGCATTTTGGAAAACAGTCCGATGTGTGTGGCACTAAAATCTTACGTGTGCACTTCCAGTCCTGGGACATGATGGGCAGAGGGTGACCCCAGGCACACCCGGGAATGTGTCCGCAGCAGCCGTGGCAGCGTCCCACGAAACAGCCCCAGAGCCCAAACGTCTGTCCCGGCAGCGTGGACACACGAACTGTATTGTGTTCACACAACTGATGGCCACTCAGTGGTGAGTCAACTGCCCAGCTCCACACAGAACCACGAACCTCACAAGTGTGATGAGGGGACCCAGAGCAGGTGCTTTAGCCCTATTATGTGACGTCCAAAAGTAGGGGAGGGGTTCAGGCTCGGAGGTCTGTGCATCTGGGGGGGCGGGCGAGTACAAGGGGGTGAGCGGGGCGTCTGGGATGGGACGTTACACTGATGTGGTCCTCACCTCTGTGGGGGCAGACGCCCTGCTGTACCTACGTGGCACTTCCAACAGCGTCTAGAAAACTCCATTTTCTTTGCATTAAGTGGAGCCAGGTGGCATTGCTGATTCCAGCCATTTTAACCTACAGACGTGGCCATTTTAAAACAGAAAGCAGTTCCCTTATATGCACCTTCCTGACCCACATCACTAAAAAGGCCGTATGCAGAGGTTTAATTTAAGAGGAAACTCATTAATCAGAAACTGGTAAATCGGCAAAAGGCACTGTGAAAGCCGGCCTGCCTGCAGCCTTGTGGGCGTCAGAAGCCATGTTAATTTCCCAGGCAACAGCACTTTTCCATCTGAAACTGGCGTTTTCCTCTGACAGGTGTTGTCCGCCTGTCCGAGTGGCACAGCAGACTTTCTTCTCTGCTGGATTTCTGAGGCCTGCTGTCCAGCGAGCAGTACTGGCCGCAGAAGGAGCAAGACTGGTGGTCGACGCTGAGACACAGAGTCCGCCGGAAACTCTGAGGCGAGAGAGGTCTGGTTCAGCGTGTGAGGTGTCCCTGGACCCCGCAGGCCCTGGTGGGTTGAGACCCGCCCACTTTGGAGCTGATTCGTCCTGTGTCCCAGCGGGTCACTGACGGCCACGAGTCCGAGGCTGAGGCTCCAGGGGGCCCCAGCTTGCACACCACCTGGTCCACAGAGATGCCAGCCACTTGGGTGCGATGGCCTCTTGCACAAACAGAGAGCATTTTGAGTGGCCACTCAGTGTCCAGACTTGAAGTGGAAAAAGCCCAGCCCTCCTAAAAAAAGCGGAATTAAACCAAAACCAAAACTTCACCTGCTACTTAAATTCTCTGGGTAATTGCTTTATTTCTCCTTGTTACCCAGGCTAGATCCCAAATATTTCATTGCAAGACGAGATTTTTTGAGGCTGCAGTTGCTAATAAGACCCACCTGCTCAAGGCCAGGATGAAAACGTGTTGGGGACAATGGAAGAGCTGAACTCTGCAGTAGGTAAGTATCTGTGGACGCAGAGTTCTAAAGTACAGAATCTCCTTCAAGGACAAGAAAAAGGACTTAATGTATTAACCATATTGTTACATAAACAGCTGCATTGTGTCTTAAAAATACACCCTTTGGAGTTCCCGTCATGGCTCAGCAGAAACAAATCTGACTAGGAGCCATGAGGTTGCGGGTTCGATCCCTGGCCTCACTCAGGGGGTTAAGGATCCAGCATTGCTGGGAGCTGTGGTGTAGGTCGCAGACGCGGCTCGGATTCCGCGTTGCTGTGGCTGTGGCAAAGGCTGGCAGCTGCAGCTCCAATTTGATCCCTAGCCTGGGAACCTCCACATGCCGCGGGTGGGGCCCTAGGATGACCCCCCCCCCAAAAAAATACACCCTTTGATGTAACTAAGAAGATAACCTCATTATTTACTTATACTTATTCTTGTCCACTAATCTCGTCACGTTCCTTAATCAAAGTAATACTAATCTCATCACCTTCCAAACTAATCTCATCAGGTTCCTCAATAAAAGCCACGTGGGCTAAACCCTAGGTGCCTTTGTTCTGCAGAACAGAGTGCCTCCTGGTCCCCCGCCTTCTGAATGTAAGAGTCTCATGCTTTGTTGTACCATGCTGTCCCTCTTCCAGGTCTCCCCGTTTGCCTGCAGTGCTGGATGCAGCAAAAAGGGACTCGTGGAGGACCAGGGACGTGGCCGGTCTTCAGACCACCGCTCCACCTGAGGTTCCAGCAAGACTCGGCACCAATCACTGAGGCTGTGCTTTCTTCTGGGTCCCGACAGCCAGTGGACGCGTGGGCCCTGGGGGCTCAGAAGGCCCCCCCCCGTGGGTCTCCTCCACAGCCTTCCTCCTTGTGAAGGGCGCTCAGCCGCCCCTCCTACCCGTGGGCCTGGCTCTGTGTCCCTCCCCTCCTCCGGCCGGCCCTCTGCCCTTGACCACAAGTTCACTGGCCTCTGGCCCTTTGCACATACTGTCCCCTCTGCACCCCCGGCCCAGTACCCTTCCTGCTCCTGCTTCCTGTGCGCCCGACCATCTCCGTGTTTTGGCTTGGACCCCAAACCCTGGGGTTTTCTTGGCCTTGGAGGGGCCGTGTCCCCATCACGCCATCCCACTCCTTCTTTTCTGGGTTTATGGTCAGAATTCTGGGCACATGACCTCCGCTGCTCTGTGGACCTGTGCCTCGTCGCGGGACCTGGTCTTGGTCTCCCCCCCTACCCTGGCTCTCCCTCCACCGGGGAGACGGCTGCCGATGGCGTTGGCTGCCAGAAGCTCAGCTGATTCTTATAACAGATTCTGTCGCTATTGTTCCTTGTTTCAGCTCCTTTCTCCACGTTTTCTTCTATTTGTTCAGCATACGAGGTGTGGTTTAGCACCTGGCTGCCAGCTCTGGCATCTGGGGCACAGCATGGCCCTGCTGGACGTGAGCTTCCTTAGTGTTTGCAGGTCTGAAAGCTTCTTCTTCCTTTCCCCGCTTCTTCTTCGCTTTTAGGACCGCGACCGCGGCACATGGAGGTTCCCAGGCTAGGGGTCTAATCGGAGCTGTAGCCACTAGCCTACACCACAGCCACAGCAACGCGGGATCTGAGCTGCGTCTGCGACCTACACCACAGCTCACGGCAACGCCGGATCCTTAACGCACTGAGCAAGGGCAGGGATCGAACCTGAGTCCTTGTGGATACTAATTAGGTTCTTAACGCACTGAACCACAATGGGAACTCCTGAAAACTTCTTTATTTAGCCTTTATTTTTATCTGGTTTGGCAGGTTTTTTCTTTCAATACTTTTTATTGAACCAAACTTGGGTTCAGTAACCTGACACTTGGTAAAAAAACTCTCCCGACAGCAGGCTGTGGTGAAGGAAGGTGCAGTGTGTATCTGCAGGGCCCAGTCAGGAGAACGGGCAGCTCATGCCCAGAAGACCTGAACTCCCGCATGGCTTTCGGGGGGTGGGGTGGGGGGCTAAAGACAAAGCGAGGGGGGAGGTCACAGGGCACGGGATCAGCTCCTGCACGGTTTTCGGATTGACTGATGGTGGGTAACCCGCTGAGGTCAGGGGCAAGCACTGCCCGCCCTCAGGCTCCAGCTGGTCTGGGTCCAGGGCTGTGGGCAGTGTGCTGTCACCCTCTCCCCCTGCAGGGTCTCAGCATCGCGACAGAGCTTGAGGACTTGCTCAGGGTATATAGCTACACCCTCGGGAAGGGACAAGCATCCTTGGCTTTGTTTTCGGGCTAAGCTATTAGGACTTTGTCTTCTTTGACCATTTTCCTTTGTTTCTGCCTTTTCTCACTCTTAAGATTAAATTTCCTCCTGGAACCTGGGGAAGGCCTAGGAAAACACAGCTTTCCTCAGAGGCAGGGCTCTGCTCAGTCTCAGCCTCACGGAGGCCACACGGCTCCTTTTTGTACTGTTCCTGTCGTCGTTTCAGGATTTGCTTCTTGCCTGTAACGGGCCTTTGTTTGTCTGGCTGCTTTGAGGGTTTCTGTCCTTATTGCTGGTTCGATTTGATTTAGTTGTTGTTTTCTGCTGTGCCCAAGGCGTGTGGAGGCTCTGGGGCTGGGAATGGGGCCCCGAGCACAGCCGTGACAACGTGAGGCCCGTAGTCTGTCGAGACCCAAGGGAAGCACCTGGTTGCGTGGCGCTTAAGCCCACGTTCCCTGTTCTTAGGTTCACTAAGCTGTGTCTGTGGTTTCGGTTTTCACCGAACTGGGAAAGTGTTGGCCATTCTTTCTTCTGCTGAAGAAATGATCTGCTTTGGGAAATGAAATTGAGACAGGTTGGCTGTTTGAAGTTTTCCCACAGTTCACTGATTCTCTTTTCAGTTTTTTGTTTGGATTTTTATTTGTCTCTAATCTTGTTTTTTACACATTTCACTTTGGAGTGGCTCCACTGCTATGTCTTCAAGTTAACTTATTTTTCCTGCAATGTCCAACATGACCTCAACCCCATCAAATATTAAGATGCTGTCAAAGCAAGTAAACTCAAATTTGCTCCTAAATACTAGCCATAGACAAGCAGCCATTTGAAAGAACTACCAATAATAGCTTAAGTAATTTGAAATACAGAATTTAGAAATACATCTCACGCACTATGAGGCGACTGGAAAAAGTTTAGTTATTGTCAGCTCTCCGTGATTTGACTTGTAGCTTTAATACCATCCCAATTAAAAGCCCAGCAAACTTTCTGTGGGGATTTACAAGCTGATTCTAAAATCCACATGGAAAAGCAAAGCATCAAAAGGTGACTAAACTGGAGTTCCCGTTGTGGTTCAGCGGTTTACAAATCCGACTAGGAACCATGAGGTTGAGGGTTTGATCCCTGGCCTTGTTCAGTGGGTTAAGGATCCGGCATTGCCGTGAGCTGTGGTGTAGGTCGCAGATGCGGCTCGGATCCTGCGTTGCTGTGGCTGTGGTGTAGGCCAGCGGCTACAGCTCTGATTAGACCCCTAGCCTGGGAACCTCCACATGTTGCAGGTGTGGACCTAAAATGACAAAACGCAAAAATAAATAAATAAATAAATAAATAAATAAATAAATAAATAAAATAAAGCAGCCTAAACTATTCCGAAAAATAGCAACAAATTTAGAAGACTTACACTACCTGATTTCAAGACTTATTCTTGAGCTAGAGTGACGGAGACAGATCGGGGCTAATCTGAAGACAGACCAGTAAATAAGTGAGTCAGACTAGTGTCTAGAACCAGACCCACATATATACGGTTGATGGATTTTCAGCAAAAGGGCCAAGGCATTTCAGCAGAGAAATGTGGATATTTTTTAAAATGGTGCTGGAACAGTTGGAAATCCATATGCAAAAAAGTTGAACCTCAATCCTGACTTTTAACCACTTATAAAAATTTACTCAAAATGGATTAAGGACCTACATGTAAAACTATAAAAAAATCTGTAAGATATCAGAGGAGAGGAGTTTCCATCCTGGCTCAGGGGAAACGAATCTCACTAGTGTCCACAAGGACTCAGAATCGATCCCTGGCCTCGCTCAGTGCGTTAAGGATCCGGCGTTGCCGTGAGCTGTGGTGTAGGTCGCAGATGCGGCTCGGATCCCGCGTTGCTGTGGCTGTGGTGTAGGCCGACGGCTGCAGCTCCAATTAGACCCTAGCCTGGGAACCTCCATATGCTGTGGGTGCAGCCCTAAAAAGACCAAAAAAAGTAAGAAAAATAAGAAATCGGAGGAGAAATTCTTTGCGACTTTGCATTAGGCAGAAATTTTCTTAGCTATGACTCCACAAGGTACAATTCATAAAAAAAAAAAAACTCTTGATTAACTAGGTTTCAATACTGAGAAGTTCTGATTTTTGAAAAATGCTATTAAGAGAGTGAAAAGACAAACGACAGACCACGAGAACGCCTTTGCAGATCCTGTGTGTGATAAAGGGCCTTTATCCTGAACATACAAAGAGGTCTCCATATTCAGACAAAGAGCAGATGGAAGGTGGTATGGAGGGGACCCCGGCAGAGGTGAAAATGCCCCCTCGCTCCCTGGGGATGAAATTAAAGCAGTCTCACTCCCCTTACACACTGGAATCAAAGCAGTGGATTCCGCCGTCTGCTGGCGAGGCCGCGGAGCAGAGGAAAGCTCACGTTGCTGGTGGGAACGCCCGTGGTAGGTATGACTCTGGCAAACCACTGGGCAGTTTCTTAAAAAGTCACACAGAAACCTGCCCTGTGATCTGGCTATTTCGCCCCGAGGGTGTTCACCTGGAGAACTGAGGCCAGTCCTGGCCAGGACCCAGTCATGTGTCTCAGCAGCTTCTTTGCAGGTGGCAGGGATACGTGGGTGGGCCCCCACCCCGGGCAGCCATGGCCCTACTGCCGGCTGGGGCCTCCGTTTACTGCAGGCTCTAGAGAATGAACCTGGCTTGCGGGCCGAGGGCACACCTGGGCTGCTTGAGGACAATAGGGAGGGGCCATGAAGAGAGGCCAGGATGCTGCTGGGGGAGACGGGGCATCCAGTACCCTAGTTGTGAGGGTTCATGGTGCCCAGAAACACCAGCAAGACAGAGACACAGAGAGACAAAGGGAGACACACACACACAAGACCCACAGACACACACAGACACAGGGACACACACACAGACACACACACCCACACAAAGAGAGAGACACAGAGACGCACACAGACACAGACACACATAGACGCACGCAGAGACGCACACAGACACACACAGACATAGAGAGAGGCGGGGGCTTGGTCCAAGGAGGGGGCAGAGCCCAGGGCACAGCCACCCGGGGGCCGCCTGGCACCACTGCTGTGTCCCAGAGACCGGAGTCCAGGCCAAGCCCGAGTCTGCTGGGGAAGGTGCCGCCTCAGCTCCCCTGACCTGTAAACGAGTGGTTCTGCTCCAAGTAAGTGCCTGGCCAACGCACGGTGGGTTCTGTGGGGACTTGCCAGTGGCCACTAAGGAGGCAGGTGCCTTCCTCACTTTCACGGGGTGCATCTGCCAAGAGGGAGCGGCGTCCTCACTGTGGACCTGCGCTTTATTCGCCACCCTCGCCACCAGTGTGCGCCAATGGCTTGTGGTCACTGTCGGAGGCGGTGACGCGGGGCTCCCCCAGGGGCCGTTAGGCGGCTGCAGAGCGGCCTTGCAGGCGGCCATCTGAACTCGAGGTTTCCCTGCAACTTCGCCCTCCTCTGTCCTCACTCCACCTTGGTGACAAACATCAGGTTTAGGGGGAGAACCAGCCAACTTCCAAGGCACCTGCCATCTCAGTCGTGGCATCACGCTCCTGCCGGCGTCAGCGCCCGAGGCCTTCTGCCTCCTTCTGGCTTCAAGTCCTGCGGGGGCTGTTGGGGTGTGGGTTAGGGCTCAAGTTTATACGACCAGAAGTGGAGACTCTGAGAGGCGGCCCGGTGGAGAATCCAGACATCCCGGTTTTCCCTTTAAAGCGATTCCGAGCGAGACTGTGACGGTGCGCTCTGCCCTGCAGGTCACGGAGGGAATTCAGATGAGGTGCAAAGAAAGGGGTTTGCTCTCCTCTCCCTTCGTGGAAAATAAATGGTGTTAAGTACTGAAAGGAAGCTCACAGAAGGGAAGCTTCAGGGGTCGCGTCAAAAGTCGGTCCCAAGGGCCCTGGGGCACGGGGACCGGGAGGCTGTGGCTGGACGGGCGCTGGCCCCACTGGCCGTGCGCACCCTGTGCCTGGCGTGGCACCTCTGCCTGAGTCCCAGGCCCTTGAGCCCTCGCTCAGCTGAGCTAGTGGCTGTGGAACAGTCCAGTCTGGAAGTCTTCACAGATGACGAGCAGCTGGACCAGTCAGTGGCCAAGGCTTGGGTCCAGCTCTGCAGACACATCCGTTTCCAGTCAGTTCTGTGGCCTTGGAGCTTCAGGCAGGAGCTAAGCCTGGGTTGTCTGTTTCTAGCAAAAGAAAAGAGACTGACAAATAAAACAGGATTTTATTGGGATGTTACTGGGAGCCTTACAAAATGGAAGACCTGCCAAGCGGAGGCCAGCGGGCTGAGTGGTGGCCGTGGGCAGAGCCAGTGTGACCTGGTTCTCCACTCTCCACCCTTGGCCTTGCCTCCGGGCCCTCCCTGTCCCTCCTCTCGGGACTCACGTTCCAGGGACTCACGTTCCTTAGGGCTGTGCTGCTCGGAGTAGAGGCTCCCAGGTCCACGTGGGGAGGGACTGCATCTGGGGGGTGGGTGGCCATGCCCAGGCCTGGCTTCGGGCCAGCACGGCTAGTCTCTCGATGGAGTCTGTCACCTGGAGCTAGGTGGCCGCTGCTGTGTGACTGTGGCATGTGTGCCTGGTCCTGAGGAAGAACAGAGCCCCGGGCAGGAGAAGCAGAACAGGTGGCCCGAGGCCCCGGCCTCCTTCGTCCCCACTTGGCACCGTCGTGGGGCTCACAGGGCTTGGTGTGGCGACGTCCTTGAGCCTAGTGTCCGGGGTTGTCTGGAGCGACTGGTTACCACCCCCTCCCCCCAGGGCCTGGGAGCCCCCGAGTCAGACTCGGGCAGCAGCTGGACTTCCCCCCAAACTCTGCGGTCCTGGTTGTTCCACTGCAGCGGGACCATGGTCCCTGCCTCCTCTGGTCCTCAGGAAAGGGCGAAGCCTCCATCCCCTCTCAGGGCGAAGCTCCAGAGCTTCGTGCATCCGAGGCCCCTTCTGTGGTGCTGGGTGGCCAAGGGGCGGAGGACAGGGATCTCTGGTCAAGCCACTGAGCCCACGTGGCCTGAGGGCGCATGGGAGGCCCTCCCCAGGCAGCCCAGGGTCTGCTGGACCGATCAGGCGGGAACTTCCACATCCGGGTCCACTACCCTGGCCATCAGGTGAGCCCCGCCGGCTGATGACAGTGCTCCCATCTGCTGTGTGTCAGCATGTCCTCCTGGGCTGGGCCAGCACCAGGCGACCATCACCCACAAGGTACAGCCTGAGCTGAGCCTTGTTCACAGGTGAGATTCTGGAACCCTCGCCTGGTTTACGGGTGAGACTCTGGGTCCCTCGCCTGGTTTACGGGTGAGGGGTCAGGTGAGGGGCAGAGAAGGGCTTTGGAGTAAAAGACAGAGCGCACAGGTTTGTTTGTGCTTTTGAGTCGAGAATCTTGGGAAGACGCTGCTGACCCTGGGGATGTGGGGGATGGGGAACGGGTGGGTCATTTCCATTGCAAACTTTGGGGCACAAAATTGTTTTAATAGGTATCTGTTTTATTTTTCCAGATAAGGATAACTTAAGAAGTGAGGAATCCTAGGACAAAATTGTGCACTTTGGAATATACTAGAAATACCTTGGAATACGCTGTAAAGCACGAAGAGAGTCGTCAGGAGGAAAAGACGTGGTTTTGCACCTTTCTGTCCCCATGCGACGCAGGGCCCCTTCCCGTGCTCTTCCAGGCTCTCGACAAACGCCGCCCGGCCTGCTCAGCGTCGCGAGCCGGCTTCAGCCCTCGCTCGCTCGCAGTCTGCGCTGGTCCGTCCTCCGCCCCTGGCCACCACCTGCCCGGGCTTGTCCCCTGAAGAACCGATGCTCCTCCCTCCGGGCTGTTATTTTTCTGGTCCAGAGCCCTCCTGGTGAGTTTCACTTTAGAGGGTGATGACGTTTTTGAGGCCAGCTGCTCGGAGAGAGTTCTCAGCAGACGCCACCCCCACGTTGCCCAGAAGGAAGGCGGCGGGGAAGTGAGGCTGAAACCAGGCGGCCGAGAGGTAAAAAGGGACTTCCGGGTAAGCTGCGGAGATGCTGGCGGTTGTCTTCAGTCTACCAGAAGATTTCAAATATGGGGTAAAATAAAAGCACGCTTTGCCAGACTTCAGGGACAGGGAAGGGGGAGGGGGCAGTTTTGCTGGATTTGAGTTCTGGTCCCCACGACTCTGCTGGATGCTGGGCCTTTGTTTATCCGCATGTCCTGTCTTGATTGGGTGTCGTCCCTTCCGCTTGGAGCAGCCGGGCCCACGGCTGTCAGGACGGGCCCTCGCTGGTGTGGGGTCCCTGTGTGTGCCCAAGCGGGCCTCCCCGTGGAGGGCAGTGTTCACCCAGGAGCAGGGTGAGGCCCTGCCCCCCTATGCCGCCCCTGCCCTGTCCCTCTGCCTCTCGTAGGCGCCAAGTCCTCTCAGCTTTGCAGCCCCTGCCAATGGTCGCCACCTGTTGGCGCCTCTCTTTTATCAACTGGCTACTTGCACTTGTCCTTGGGTGCCCAGCAAACTGACCGTGAACATGCAACGAAGTTTAAGGTCGGTGCTACCTTTAATGGTGGGAGCGCAGATTCGAATGTCGAGGCCCACAGATGGCGGTTTTCCTTTAGCCAGAAGGTCTGGCCCGGTTCTTCAGGGGACAATGTGTTATTCATTGTTGGAGCTTCTTCTGGTGAGGGAGCTTGGATCCCCTGCGGGGTCTCAGACTGCCTGCTGGGTGGGGCAAGGGCTTGGGAAGAAAAAGGAATTAGACCCAAAATACACTGCTTACAAGTAACTCATTTTAGGAGTTCCTGTCGTGGCACAGTGGTTAACGAATCCGACTAGGAACCATGAGGTTGTGGGTTCGATCCCTGGCCTTGCTCAGTGGGTTAACGATCTGGCATTGCCATGAGCTGTGGTGTAGGTCACAAATGTGGCTCGGATCCTGTGTTGCTGTGGCTGCGGCGTAGGCCGGTGGCTACAGCTCCAATTAGAACCCTAGCCTGGGAACCTCCACATGCTGCGGGTGCGGCCCTAAAATGACAAAAGGCAAAAAAAAGACAAAAAACAAAAAACAAAAAAACTCACTTTAAAAATCAAGACACAACAGGTTAAAAATAAAAATATAGAAAAAGGTACACCAGGCTGGTATTAGTCCAGCAAAACCTGGGCTTGTCGTGTTTGATGTCAGACACAGCAGAAACCTAATTCATATTATTGAATATTCCACCTATCAAAAGCAGAATACACACTGTTTCCAAGTGTATATGTGACATTTACAAAGATAGATTCCTTTCTTTTTTTTTGTAGAGCCACACCTGTGGCATATGGAAGTTCCCAGCCAAGGGATAGAATCAGAGCTGCAGCTGCTGACCTACACCACAGCCACAGCAACGCCAGGTCACAGCCACATCTGCAAACTACAATGAAGCTCACGGTGACACTGGATCCTTAACCCACTGAACAGGGCTGGGGATCAAACCCGTGTCCTAAAAAGCAAAAACAAACAAACAAACAAGCAAAAAGAAGTGTCTCGTTATCGTCAAGGCGAATCCTATGACGTGGATGGACAAAACCCTTGAACAGCGCAAAAACAGGATGGGGGCTGCAGGGGATGGCAGTTTCCTTGTTCACGTGGAACGCTGACCACACAGTGGATTGATTTTGATTTTTATAAATGGAGATAACATTGTGAAGCGTGGTTTCGTGTGAATGTGAGGTGTTGTGTGTGCAGGGTTGTGATATAGGCGGGAGAGGGCACAGGGACCACGGGGCTGCAATTCCAACCTAACCCTCCCTGCATTTGAGGCCCTGCAGGGTTTCAACCTACGGTTTATTTCAGATCAGGGTCTAGAACATGCCGTGTTGCCCTGGCTTGGAAACGCATGGGTTCTTGTCGTGTGCACAGTGGTTTCCCAGCGGGGGTGGAGGTGTGTGCGTGAGCTAGGATTTTTTTGTTTTGTTTTATTTGTTTTTAAGCAAAAATACAAGTGAGCACACTTAGCTTCTGTTCAGTGTCCAGGTCCTGACCCCGGTGGGACACAGACGAGTCCCAGCAGAAGGAGGGGGACTGGACAAGGGCCAGAGAGAGGCCCTAAGGCGGGTCAGCAGCAGCACCGGTGACCACAGGTGAGCCCTTCTCCCCCGCCTGCCCCTCCAGGGGGCTCCACCCACCGGCACCTGCAGGCCCAGCTCTGGTCCCACCATGTGGGCGGTGTGTCACCCTCCGAGTCCTCGGGGAGGCCGGACAGGAGGTGCCACCACTTATGAAAGGCCGGACGCCTCGTTTTCACATCGCGAAGCCTGTCTCTGTCGCAGAGGGAGGGCTCTCTGGCCTTACACGGGGACTACGGGAACACGTCAGCATTTGTCTCTTGCAAAGAGGGGTGGTCTTCGAATTTGGTTTACGACCTTCCTCACATCCTGGGAGGTGAGACCCAGAATGGCCCATAGCCTCCGTCTCTGGGGGGTTTGGGGAAGGGCCTGGGGAGGGAGGGCTCGGGCCCCCCCACCCCCCGGCCACCATCCCCCTGGCTTCTGTGGACCCTGGGCCATGTTTTGTCTTCTGGGGAAGAGCCCACAGTTGCCTGTGGGCACCAGCGGCGGGTAGGGCAGTGGGGCTGCTCTGAACCGAGTGCTGGGGAGGCCCTGACCCCAGTGCCACTGGAGAAGGGGCCTTTATGGGGCTAGATGGGGTCCCGAGGGTTGGCCTTGGCCCCACAGGACTGTGCGCTGACAAGGAGAGGAAGACATGCCAGAGCCCTCGTGCCCGAGGGCGGCACCTGCAGGCAGGGGGAGGGCTCTCACCTGGAACCAATGTGGCCTCGTGGTCTCGGACCCAAGCCTTCCCACTGCCATCTAGGCCCCCATCTCTGGTGTCCTGTTATGTCACCCTGAGCTAAGACAGGCTTTCTGGGCTCGGGGACGGACGTCTTTCCCAGCCGGGCTCCGTGGGTGGGGGAGAGGGTGGCTCAGGGAGCCGACTCCAGGCCTGGTGGGCCCTGTCCCCTGCCTGGTCCTTGTCCCCGCCCGGTCCCAGGTGCCAGGCACGAGGCATCATGGGGCCTGGGCACACTCTGTGCGCTCTGTGCACGGGGCGAGACTGGGCCCCGTCTGACCCCTGGCTCATCCTCCACCTCCTGGCCGTGGCTGCCCCCACTGCCCCTCAGAGTCAGTGCCGTGAGCGGGTGTGGACGGACAGCGTGGGGGTGAGGGGACTGGTCAGCCTCCTCTTGCGGGTCCCACAGTCTCAGCTCCACCTCCCCAAACAGAGAGCCCAGGGCTGGGGGTTGCCGGAGACCCCAGTGTGTTAGGTGTGCACGGCGGGCCACATCTTTTGTTTTCTGCTTTGTTCTGCTTTTCAGCCTGAAAGGTGGCAGGTGCCCAGGGGAGGCGCTGGGGACCGTGCTTCTCTGTGGAAGCTCACACGGGGCCCTTGAGGCCCTTCCCCGCGATCCTGGGCTCCTCCAGGCAAGTCGTCCCATCTGCTTCCCTGTCGTCCTGGGCGTTTCAGAGACTTCCCAGCAGGGCCGCTCGGGAGATGGGTGGCCCCCTGCACACTGACTTTGCAGCTCACAGTGGGGGACACAGGTGGGGCTGGAACCAGGATGGAAGTGGGTCAGGTGAGCCCGAGCCCAGAGCGGGGACAGTGGCGTCACCATCATGTTTCACAGGAAGGGAGGCGGGGTCCTGAGCTCAGGCCTGGAACTCAAACACGCGCTGGCCGGTCACCATGCAAACGTGGATCCCCAGGCCGAGCTGTCTGGGGTCTCAGAACCCCCCATCCCAGCGCCAGCCCCCACCCTTGGCTCCTGACCCTTGACCTTGGCCGGACGTTTTCCCTCACAAAAGAGTAATAAGTGACACTTGCAACTTGCAGGCAGGAGTGGCATCCTGCAGGACACATGGCAGCAGGTCACAGCAAGCGTCCCCACCGCAGGCGTCACCTGACCCGGGAGAGTCCCTGATGGTTTCTGCCTTGTGTGGATTTGGCACCTGCAGAAGGGCCTGCGTGGGAAACTTCTCTGCTCTGCAGATGTTAGAAGAGACAGTTCCCTGAAGGGCACCCGGCCCGGGGAGACACCGCGAGCCCTGAGGGGAGGCACATGCTGCTGGGGAAAAACCTCCCCCCGGGAGTGAAGGAACAGTCACCCCCTGCTGTTCGGACCTCAGTGTCAGGACAGGGGTCCCCTCAGAGCCCCTGGGGGCAGGGGTTTCAAGGAGCAGAGTGGCCGAGTCTGGTCATGGGGGACAAGGCGGCTGTGGGCCACGCCCAGCGTGCCCTTGTCTGTAGTCCTGTGGCCGCTCCTCCCGGGGGTGACCCCAGCCCAGACTGCTGCTCCTGGGAACCCAGTCGTTTGTGCTGGGCTGTGCTGTGGCTTGTGAGACAGCACCGAGTTGCCACGTGGTCACCACGGACCACTGGAACGCAAGGGGGTGGGGCAAGGGGCCCGGCGCTGTGGACAAACCTGAGTCCTGAGTGTGCGTTGAAGTATCTGGTTGAGCCCCCCCTCTGTCTAGGGCTACAGCCTGAAGCCTGGGCGGCTGGGGTCCTCTGGCCCATGCTCACAGCCAGCCGAAGGGCCTGGGAATCAGCCTCCAGGGCCGGCGGGCACGGGCTGGTCACGCTCCCCTGCCTGGGCGTGGGGCCAGGGGCTGCAGCACTCCCCGGCCGAGTCCTGCCAGGCTAGTCCCAGCCCTGAGCCTGCTCATCAGGCCTGATTCTCAGGGGAGGTAGTCAGATGGGACACGTCTGTCCTCACCTCTCAGTTGCCCCTGGGCTGGCATGGGTGGTGTTCACGGGAGGGCGGGCTCTGGGGCGGAGCCAGGCTCCAGGGTTGGAGTTGGGCTCTGGGAGCTGGCCTGGGCCTTGGTGGCGGTGACTAGGGGTTGTGGCGGGTTCAGGCGCTGGGGTCGGAGGCTGGGGCGGGCGCTAGGGTCCGAGACAGGCCCCAGCCCTCCATGCCGAGCTGGGCTCTGGTGCTGGGGGCAGGTTCTGGTGGCAGGGGCAGGCTCGTGCACTGGGGCTTGTGATCTGGGGGCAGGGGTGGGGCGGAGACGCCCAGGCGCTAGGTGTTATGGTGCCAGGGTGCCTGACAGAAGTGAGCAGCTAGGATATCCAGGCCTGTGGCGCCTCCCGGTGGTTTCTCTGCCCTTCTGTAGGACACGGTGTTCACCTCTCCCTGCTGCCTGGCTGGTCTGGCTCCCTTCCGGTGGTCAACCCCGTCCCCACTGCCATCAACCCCAGCTCCACAGCCCTCATACAGGCTCAGGGCTGACCCAGGACCATGTCCTGGGCTCACCTGCCCACCCTTGGTGGGTGTCCTCAGTCCACCTGTGCTGAAAGGTGAGGGCTCCCTCCAGTCTCTCCCAAAGCTTCACCCCAACATTCTCCTGGAATCAGGCCCATGTCCTGCCAGGATGGTCCACCGTCACCTAGCTCCAAGCTGCATGGCAGGAGCGGGCACCAGGCCTGCTGCATGCACTGCTCTGCGTCCTGCAGTGTACACATGCGTGATCCTGCCCCCTGCGGGAAATGCAGCCCTGACACGGGATGGGGGGACGTGTGACCGGCCACAGGGTGGAGTCAGGTCTTGGGTCACCAGGCAAGGGCAGCCGCATTCTCGCTCTTTGGGCTCTCTCTAACCTGGCCCGACTTTGTTCCCACCCTCTGTTGTCCCTTCACTGGCCTTGCTCTTGTGAGCAGAGCAGGACAGTGTGGTCAGAGGTCGCTGGATGAGGCGCACTGGCAGGCCCCTGGTGGTCCCTCTGCGCCTGTGCTGACCTCGTGGAAAGGGCATTGCACCTGGGCATGTGGTGCAGGTTTAGCTGCCCACAGAGAGGCTGGACCTCTGTTCCTGCCTCCAGAAGGTCACTTTGAATCTCACGAGAGTGCCCAGGCTCCATGGGCCTGGCTCCAAGCTGGGCTATGCGGACGGCTTGGTGTGTGGGGGGGCTTCCTGAGTCCCCGCAGGGCTGGAGGCCAACGTCAGGCACATGGTGACCCCCCAATAACCCTTGTACTTCCACCTGATGGCACCCTAGGAAAGAGACCGAGCGGTCTGGACTGAGTGGTTAGTCAGGCAGATCTGACGCTTTCCCTCAATTGTCTCCCTTAATATAATTTGTTGGGGTAAAGATGAGGGTGTTACACGAGAGTGTTTGATCTGAAGAAAAGGGACAAGGCTCCTCGCCATTACGGTTTTCTCAGGTGACTGAGAAACTTACTGGGGGTGGTGAAGGCCAAGCCCTCACACCATGCAGTGGCCCCGTAAGGAACCCCGCTCATTTAATTAATTAAAAGCTGCTCAACTGGGGATGTGAATAAGAACTGGCCATTCAGTGATCTGAGAACCTGTGGTGTCCTAGATGCCACTGGGAGACCCGAGACAAGAGAGCTGAAGCAACTCCAGCCTAAACCCTAGAGGAACTGATAGGGCTAGAGCGGGCGCAGGTGGCTGTGGACGTCCCAGCGAGGCAAATACGAACTCGGGAAGTCTGCGTAGGAACGTGGGCTCTGATACATCCTTTGACATGGCTGTCGACGAACATTTGTGGCCTAAAAGCTCCAGTGAGAACATCTCCACAGGCCTTGTTTTATTCTAGGAAATGTGCATTCCCCACAGGCTTTGTTTACTGTGGGAAACGCGAATCTCTAGCCCACTTCGCAACTGACAGGAAAGGAGTGAGAAGAATGGCGACTTAATCTAAAGAAAGAAAAGGACAAAGAAACCATAGAACTTATGGGACATTTCCAACCCTATAACCCCTTTGGACAAGAACTGATACAGGTAATCGAGTTAAGGCCAGTGGGAGGAAGCCACATCTTTCTAGACCCCACGTTGGTGCCCCTCCCCACCTTGAAGAGATAAAAATCCCAATAGGACAGCGGAGAAAGGGACTCTTCTCCCCCCTCCCAGCAGCCCTGGGGGCTATTTACTCCCCCCCCCCTTTTTTTTTAAGGGCTGCACCCGCGGGATGTGGAGGTTCCCAGGCTAGGGGTCCAATCGGAGCTACAGCTGCTGGCCTACACAGCGTCTGAGACCTACACCACAGCTCATGGCAATGCTGGATCCTTAACCCACTGAGCAAGGCCAGGGATCGAACCTGCAACCCCATGGTTCCTAGTTGGATTAGTTAACCACTGAGCCACGACGGGAACTCCTATCATTAGTAAATTTTGTCCCTGACAAATTCAACTTTAAAATGGGAAATGTAGTTTCATGCAGAAAAATGAGGAATGCTAGAAAGCCAGCCTCCAAATAACACCTCAGCCAGATTTATGTATGTACATATGAGATTTATACTTCCAAGTATCTACTTAATAAAATATTAAAGGAAAATTTTTGCTGTAAGAATTAGTCAAAATGGGTTCTTTTATTGCATATGAAGTTACTAGAGAAAGCTAGCTTGGAAAAAGTCTCTGTGACTGCGGTGGAGGTCCCTTCTTGCCTTGACTGACCTCCTGACCACTCTGGGTACTCGAGGACCAGCTCACCCGCTGATGGACCGCACCCAGTGGCCACAACCAGGACCCTTTGTTCCCTGGTCTTCTGCTGACGTGGACGACTGGCCAGAGTGCCCTGACCAGGTAAGGGACAAGAGATTTTTTAGCTTTTCCTCATCCCTTCTCACGAGCTGCCCTCTTTTCTTCCCTTTGAGACCTTTGAAGACCCAAGACATTGCCATTTCCTCTGTTTATTAGTATCGGATCTGAAGGTTCCCTGTGGGTTTTCTGAGAGACTGTAATCTTGAATTTAAGGGAGTGTCTGACTGAGAAGACTATGCTTGTGTGATTTGTACTTCGTGTTCTGTGCTGTCATTGGGATGGCCGTTCTGCCACGTGAAAGAGGAAGGTCTGATTCTGTTCTACCGCACGGCCCTCTTGGCGAATTCTGTCTGGCTGGAAAGAGGCTAAGACTAAGAAGAAAAAAAAATATTTTAGCTGTATGGCCAATATTGTTTAGAGTCCAGAGAAAGTTGGTTTTTGCATGTACAATTAAAAACATCAAGCTTGAGAAAACATCTTTTCAGAATTCTGACCTTGAGGGAATAAGACCTAGGAAAACCCGATTTTCTTGCATTTGCCTTGACCTAGGCTCTCAGGAACATTTATCTAGACCATCTCTAATTCCTGAGACTGAAAAGAAAAAATTGGGAAGAGTTTTCAAAACTTATTTTTAAAATAGTGAGTTTAATTTGTAATATGTGACTGATGACCAAGCTTAGAAAATGAAGCTGAGATCTCTGTGTCTGTGTATGCGCATCATATGTCTTAACTTTGGGATGATGTCATCAAAAATTAAATGTAAACAAGCTCTACTTAATTGGCCTAAAGGAAGTTAAGCACTTATATGAATTCTCAAATACAGAAGGTAACTGGCCGGAATTATTTTTGTTCACATGAGCTGAGAAATATTCAGTATTAAATTAATATCTAGCATTAAAGCTAAAGTTTGTTAATCTAATTAATATAGATATGTCTTTAGACTTATCAACTTAAGTATTATATCTTATTGTACCTAGATTTAATGGAAGTCAAGTGAGATACTGAGACATCAATTACTAAACATAAACTAAAGGTATTTAGGACTATTAGTATGATCAGTGTCACCCTGAGATATTCTCTATAAGCAACACATGTTTTTAGGGGGCTCTTCTTCCCCCTCCCGGTAGCACTGTGAGCTTTTTGCTTTCCTTTAATAAAAACTTTGCTTGCTTAAAAAAAAAAGAAAACATGTTTTTAGAAATTATAAAAGGCAGTCCATCATTCATTTAGAAAAGTAGGATGTGTGTTTTCATTGGAGAAGGAACGAGGAAGGGAATTTCATTTTATCAAGAGAAAAGGAACATTGTCTTGTAGCTTGTTGCTCTGGATGGAAAAATAAGGGTCAGACTAATATGGATACAGAAAGTGATGCAAGGTGTGTGGGAAGTGGACACTGAGAAAAGAGTTGTATATGGTTGGGACTGACAAAGCTTAGAATAAATTTAATTGTAAATTCATTTTAAAAGCAAGATGGTGCAAAACTTGAATTTGGCTTTTCTCTCTCTGCTAAGAGAACAAAGTCGTCTTGGAATGCTGCTTTTGACAACAGGTTAAGTGAAGTTTTTTGCCTTTTAGTGATCTGTATTTTCTTTTGAGATCTCTTGTAACTTTTGGAAAAGTATTATCCACAGTGGCCTATTAATGCTCTAAATAATATTATACAATCTAATAGGATATCTACCTAAAATTTAGAATCAAAGGGACCAAAATTTGTACAGAACCCCCACCTTGCCTTGGAGGGATTCAGCCAGGTGTGGGCTGGCCTTTCCTGGCTCACCCCTGAATTCGGGAGATTAAGTGACAAGGCACCCCCTACACTGGGAGCAGAGAAGCCATGCTCTCTGTAATTGGACAAATTCTACCTGGTTCCTCAGATGGACACCCTGGGAACAATGTCCTAATCTAATCATGATAAGAAGCAGTGACTCGTTTGCCACCAGCTGAGTAGGGAGACCCGAAGTCTGTTGGAGGGCCCCTCATGGGACCCTCTGGAGTTGGGGAACTAACTTGTGGCCCTGACTCCCTCCAGGGTGGATTGGCAGATGCACCCTGGGTTTCCCTTGGGCCCAAGGACACAAAAACCTTGCAATTTGCCAAATTGCCAACCTACCACATCTCTATACTAGATGACTTGGTCGGTTTTCAGATGGTATGATCGCTTGATCAATTTCTTTGTCCCCAACATAGGCCTGGAAAGTGTCACTCTCCATTATAAGCTCTGGCTAGGTTCACCCCACGAGCCTTAAAAGACATCCAGAGAAGCACTGTCTTGTTAAATACTGATGAGAAAGGCGATCCTACAAAATCCAAGGGCCTTCTGTCCTCACTGCCTCTCAAGGAGGAACCTGCTCATCACTCACTCAGAAAGCTGTGCTTTTGTACTGTATGATCTGGAGATATCAGGGCTTTGCTTAATCAGATGAAAGACCAAATACAGAAAGTAAGCAATGAGAACGCTTATGCCTCTGAAGTAGTGAGTAAAGTTTCAGACTGGTTTTCTGATATACTAGGTTGGATGGTATTATCCAAATCAATTTTTCTTTCATTCTCTTTTTTTTTGTCGTTTTCTAGGGCCACACCCGTGGCATATGGAGGTTCCCAGGCTAGGGGTCTAATTGGAGCTGTAACTGCCGGCCTACGCCACAGCCACAGCAATGCGGGATCCAAGCCGTGTGTGTCTGTGACCTATACCACAACTCACAGCCGGACTCTTAACCCACTGAGTGAGGCCAGGGATCGAACCTGCAACCTTGTGGTTCCTCGTTGGGTTCATTAACCACTGAGCTATGACGGGAACTCCCAAATCAGTTTTTCAATGAGCTTTACTTGATGGGCTTAAAATTTAAGTGCTTATATAAATTTTCAAAAATACTGGTGATAACAGGCCAGAGTAAACTTTAGGTTCACATAAACTGGGAAATATTCAGTATTAAATTAATATCTGCTATTAAAATTTGTTGCTATAATTAATATAGACATGTCTTTAAAGTCATCAAGATTAAGCATACTTCTTTTTTTGGGGGGGTCGCAGGTGTGGCCTATGGAAATTCCCATGCTAGGGGTCAGATCAGAGATACTGCTGCCAGCCTACACCACAGCCACAGCAAAGCTGAGTCTTTAACCCTCTGAGCAAGGCCAGGGATGGATCCTGCATCCTCATGGATACTAGTCAGGTTCTTAACCCACTGAGCCACAGTGGGAACTGCAACATTAGGTATAATATTTATTGTACCTAGGCTTTATAAAAGTTAAATGATATCTTGTTACACCTCCTGAAAATTTATTAGCAAGAAAAAGAACTTTGTATGAAGAATTTTTTTTTTCTTTTTCCAGCTGCACCTGTGGCAGTTCCCAGGCTAGGGGTTGAATCAGTGATGCAGCTGCCAGCCCATGTCTCAGCCACAGCAACACCAGGTCCAAGTTGCGTCTGCAACCTACACCACAGCTCACGCCAATGCTGGATACTTGACCCACTGAGTGAGGCCAGGGAATGAACCTGCATCCTCTCAGATACTAAGTCAGGTTCAGCTGAAGATGCAATGCAACCCCTAGCCAAAGAACATACAAATGACACAGCTGCAACCTTAAAAAAAAAAAAAAAGAGTCATAGAAACTCAAGGGAAACTGTCACAATAGCTCCACATTCAGATGATGGCAATGGGAGGATTACAGGCAATACCAACTTAAAAATCTGTCTTGCTCCTAGGGCCTTCTCCCTAGGAGCTTATAGGGCACTCCCAGGGCACTCAGGCATCCAGAGGTTTTACTGCCAAACAGGACGGTTGACACACCTGATTTCGAAGAGTGGGTTGCCATCAAAAAGGGTAGGTGCCCCGGCCAAATCTGAGATAGTCAAACCCCAGCCTATATGGAATTCATGCACTGAGAAGGAGAGGAGTAAGAAAATCATGGCCGCCCATCATGCATGTCAGGGTGCAGGGAGGGAGAGGAGTGAGGAAATCATGCTGGCAAGGTGCATAAGGCCAGTGCCAAAAGGAGACCTGCTGTGGGAAGCAGAGAAGAGCTGAGGGTTGCTGTTATGGTGCACGTCCGCCAGATGGCAGCAGAGAGCCAGCAGAGCAGTTCCCTCTACATCTCTCCTGCATCTCCAGGCTCAGATATGTAGCAGGAGATGGATGGATGGAACCTCAAGGAGGTGCCCAGAGCCTTGTGTTTGTGTACATGGCACCTCTGACCCTGTGGCCCAGTTTGCCTCAACTCAATGAGGGGACATAGGTGTGCCATCACATGTATAATTCAATTCCTGTCTGGTTGGGTGGCCCAAAGATCAGAGAGCTTGACAGGCTCTCTGGAGTCTGGGTGTCCTTCCCTTGTTTGGAGGCAGAACTCTGGACCCAGAAACACCAGGCTTGATTGTGGGCGGTGCTGCTTTCCAGAATTAGCCTGGCAGGGAATTGGGCCTCTGGGAAGCTGGGCTTCGGGTGGTGAATGCAGTGTGTTCACACGGTGGCATATTGGTGGCCGGGCTGTGCTCATCACTGTGCTCTTTCACTCCAGAGATCTCCACATCCTCCTCTCCCCCCCACCGGAATGTCTTCTTCCTTTGCTGGACAAGTTTGCCAAGGAACTTACCCAAATCCAGGTAAAAGTGAATAACACCCGGAGGTCCTGGATCTCAAGGTGGGTGCCAGGACAGAAGGGTACTGATTGATTGACAGCTGGCTGTGCTGACTTAACAAGTAGGGTGTCTGTTGTCAGGGCGTGAGATGGTGTCCTGTGGGGTGAGTGCCCTGGTTGACTTTGAGATGGTCACACCCTGGCCCATCATGCATTTCAGTGTCCTGCCAGGAAGAGGAGTCAGGAAATCATGCTGGCCAATGCTCCAGGCCAGTGCAGACCAGGCTTCAGTGGGAGGCAGAGGAAGGGCTGAGGATTGCCGTTAGGGTGGATGTCCACCAGAGGGTGCCAGAGAGGCAGCTGAGCTGCTCCCCCTTGAATCTCCCTGGCTGCCTCTCCAGGCCCAGAAAGTGATTGGAGATGGATGGATGGAACCTCAAGGAGGTGCCCAGAGCTTTGTTATTGTGTACGTGGTGCCTCTGACCCTGTGATCCAGTGTGCCTCCACTCAGTGAGGGCAAAGGTCCTCATTTGGGGCAACTGGGGCTTACTTGGGGGAGTCAGGGCCTTTAATGTAGTTAATGGAGGTCTTAGTTGGAGAGAGCTTAGGGCTTTAGATAAGGTCAAGGCCGGGCCTAAATTAGATGAAGAGACAGGGCCTTAATTAGAGACAGCTCAGAGCATGAGTTAGGGTTAGTGCAGGACCTTAGGTAGGGACATGCCAGGGCCTTATTTAGGGACAGTGTAGAGCCTTAGCTAGGCAAACAGGGCCTTATTTGGAGAGAGCTCAGGTTGATAGTGAAGGGTAATGCAAATTCTTAGTTAGAGAGAGTGCAAGGCTTATATAGGGAGAGCACAGGGCCTAAGTTAGGCACAGTGTCAGGGCCTTAGTTGGAGACTGACTAGGGAGTAAGGAGGGGACAGTGCTTGACCTCTTTTAGGGGTAGCCCAGGGCCTTCTTTAGGGACATCACAGGGTCTTAGTTCTGGAGAGAGCCAAGGATTTAGTTAGAAGAAGCTCCAATTTTAGTTTGGGAGCACCCAGGGCCCTAGTTACAGGAAGAGTCGAGATTTTAGTTGGGCAAGGCTCAGGGTTACAGTGAAGGACAGTGTAGAGTCTCGCTTAGGGACAAGCAAGGCCTTCCTTAGGCATGGTGTTGGGGACTTAGATGAAGATAGCTTAGTGACTTCAGTAAGGACATTGTCAGGACCTCATTTAGGGATAGGCCCGGGCCTTAGTTAGGGACAATTCAGGGCCTTAGGGAGAGTGCAGGGCCTATGTTAGGGACAGCATTAGGACTTTACTTAGAAACAGAGTCAGGCCATAGTTAGTGATAACTTAGTTCCTTGGGTGGAGAAAATCTCGGTCTTCATTAAGGACACATAAATGTCTTATGGACAGGGCATGGCCATAGTTAGGGACAATGCAGGAACTGAGTTAGGCACAGTGTCAGAGCCTTAGGTATATACAGCAAGGGCCTTAGTTGGGGACATAACTTGGCATTAGGAAGGGTGCAGGGTCTAAGTGGAGGACAACATTAAGACTTTTCTTAGGGACAGAGCTGGACATAGCACAGTGCTTTAGTTAGAGACAGAGCCTTCGTTAGGGACATAACTGAGCCTTTGTTAAGGACAGTGCATGACTTTAGGGACAGCAGAGGGTCTAAGTTCATGACAGCACTAGGACTTTTCTTAAGGACAAAGTCAAGGCCATAGTTTGACATGGCACAGGGTCTTTGTTACAGATAACTCAGGGCCTTAGGGAAGGACACATAATGGTCTTAAATAGGGGCAGTGTAGGGCTTTAGTCAGGAACAGTGCCTGGCACAGGGCAGAACTATGTTTAGGTCCTTAGTTAAGGACAGTGCCAGTGTCTCTGTTAGGAACAGCCCTGGGCCTTAGGCACATCAACAGGGCCTTGGGTTTGTACAGCAGTGGCCTTAGTTACAGACATAGCTGGGTCTTAGTGTAGGATGGTGTGCACCCTTAGCAGCAGTGCCGTGTCAAAGAAAAGGACGGCAGTGGGGCTTTTCATAGGATTAGTTGGACATAGCACAGGGCCTTAGTTAGGGGTAGGATCTGGGCCTTACTTGGATATAATCAAGGCGTTAGTTAAGGACATATAAGGGTATTAGGTAAGGACACTTAAGAGTCTTAGTTACAGAAGCTCAGGGCCTTCATTATGGGCAACACGGCCTGAGTTAAACACGGTGTCAGGGCCGTGGGTTTGGACGTCAATGTCCTTAGTTACAGACTTAACTGGGCCTTAGTTAAGGACAGTGCACGACGTAGCAGCAGTGCAGTCTCCAAGATGTGGACAGCATTAGGATTTTTCATAGGGACAGAGTGAAGGCCACAGTTGGACATAGCACAGGCCCTTAGTTAGGGGCAGGATCTGAGCCTTAGTTGGAGACAATCAGGGTCTTCGTTAAGGACATATAAGGGTATTAGGGACAGCATGGCTCCTAGGTTAGGTATACTGTCAGGGCCTTGATGGAGATAGAAAGGGACTTAGGGGTAGTGTCAGGAGCTCGGTGAGGAATAGTACAGGGCCTTAGTTAGGGTTGGAGCAGGGCCTTAGGAACAGTGCAGGGTCTAAACTGGGGACAGCCATAGGACTTTACCTAAGGACAGATTAGGGCCATAGTTGGAGATAATTCTGGGCCTTAGTAAAGAAAGATATGAGTCTAGTATAAGGGCACATAAGGTCCTTAGTTAGGGAAAGCAGGGCCTGATACAGTGTCAGGGCTTTAGTCATGACAGCAAAAACCTTAGTTAGGGACATAACTTGGCCAGAGTTAAGGACAGTGCACAATCTTAGCAACAGTTCAGGGTCTATGTTGAGAACAGCTTTGGGAATGTTCTTTGTCCACAGTTGGACATAGCATAGGTCCTTAGTTAGGATCAGTCTAATTGGTGACAGCCTAGGACTTTAGACAGTGACAGCCCAGGCCTCAGTTAGAATCAGCTCAGGGCTTTAGTTAGAGTCAGTCCAGGGACTTATTAGGAGACAACAGGGACTTAGGGATAGCTCAGGGCTTTAGTTAGGGAGCGTTTAGGTCTAGTTAGGGTCAGAGCATGGACTTAGCTAGGGACAGCTCAGGGCTTCAGGTAGATGAGTTAGAGACTGTGTAGGGCCTAAGTTATGGTTACAGCAGTGCCTTAGTAAGGAGCACTGCAGTAACTTTTTTATTATTTTATTATTTATTTATTTATTTATTTATTTATTTTTTGTCTTTTAGCCTTATCTAGGGCCGCACTCGCGGCATATGGAGGTTCCCAGGCTACGGGTCTAAAAGGAGCTGTAGCTGCCGGCCTTCACCACAGCCACAGCAACGCGGGATCCAAGCCGCGTCTGCAACCTACACCACAGCCTGATCCTTAACCTACTGAGCAAGGCCAGGGATTGAACCCACAACCTCATGGTTCTTAGTCAGATTTGTTAACTACTGAGCCGCGACGGGAACTCCAGTAACTTTTTTAGAGCTAACTCAGAGACTCATTTAGGTACAGCTCAGGGTCTTACTAGGAAACCAAGCAAGTCCTTTATTAGAGACAGTGCAGGGCCTTAGTGGTAGAGCAGGCCATTAGTTAGAGACAGATCAGGCCTTAGTTAGGGACAGTGCAGGTCTTTAGGTAGCAATAGCTGAGGGCCTTTGATATCTATATGTTGATTTTGTAAATTTCCTGAATTCATGTATTAGTTCTAATACATTTTTTTGGTGGGATGGTGTGAAAAATTGGAATTTAAAAATCCACTGCTTCTGCCGCATCCAGGTCATTCACAACCAGAAAAAAGTGGCTCCTAGTATAATTTCCCCCCAGTGTCTCTAAATTACACATGAAATTTGGGCCAACTTAACCTGGTAAGCCTTGGCCTCCATATAGAAGTTGGATATTTTCCCTGCTTTTGTGGCTTGGTATTGACATGGTGTTTTCAAAAGTAATTTATTTTCCATTAATTTTGCACACGTAGACAACTTTACAAACACAAAAGCATGTCTTGTCTCTGGAGTAAATATATTCCTCCATAGTAATGTTGGCATTATTTTATTTCATTTTGTTTTTTTTGACCCTTTCTTTTCTTTTTCTCTTTTTTTGGCTTTTTAGGGCCTCATCTGTGGCATATGGAGGTTCCCAGGCTAGAGGTCTAATCAGAGCTACAGCTGCTGGCCTACGCCACAGCCACAGCAATGCCAGATCTGAGCCATGTCTGTGGCCTACACCATAGCTCATGGCAATGCCGGATCCTTAACCCACTGAGTGGGGCCAGGGATCAAACCCACAACCTCATGGTTCCTGGTTGGATTCGTTTCTGCTACACCAAGACGGGAAATTCTGTTGACATTATTTTAAATAGAATTGTTTTCATATACTGTTTTTCAGATTATTTATTGCTAGTGTATACATACAAATTTTTGTGAATTGATATTTTGTCCTATAACTTTGCTGAATTAATTTACTGGGTCAAATAATTTTTTGTTGATATAGAAAGTTTTATATATAGGATGATTTTATCTGTGTTTTGTGAATAGGTGCAGTTTTATTTTTTTTCCCATTGCTTAGTGAATTCTATTACAATTATAGGTGTACAAAAATCATCACAACTCAATTTGATAGCATTTCCGTCCCAAACCCTCAGTGCATTTCCCGACCCCCTAGATTGTCTTATTTGGAAACCATAGATTTTCCAAAGTCTGTGAGTCATTATTTGTTGTGCAGAGAATTTCATTGTGTCTTTCTAGTTTCCACATGTAAGCGGTAGCATTGGATGTTGCTGTCTAATTGTCTGACTGGTTTCACTTCTCATGGTAATTTCTAGGTCCATCCATGTTGCTATAAATGTTGGTAATTCATTCCTTTTAATGGCTGAGTAATATTCCATTGTGTGTATGTAACATATCTTCCCTATCTACTCCTCTGTCGATGGGCATTTGGGTTGTTTCCATGACTTGGCTGTTGCATAGAGTGCTGCAATGAACACTGAAGTATATGTGTCTTTTCGAGTCATGGTTTCCTCTGGATAGATGCCCAGGAGTAACATTGCCGGATCAAATGGTAATTCTATTTTGAGTTTTCTGAGGAATCGCCATACTGTTTTCCACAGCGGTTGCATCAGTTTGCATTCCCACCAGCAGTGTAATAGGGATCCTTTTTCTCCACACCCTCTCCAGCACTTATTGTTTGTAGACTTTTTGATGATGGCCATTCTGGCTGGTGTAAGGTGGTACCTCATAGTGGTTTTGACTTGCATTTCTCTAATGAGGACTGATGTTGAACATCTTTTCATGTGTTCTTTGGCCATCTGTATGTCTTCTTTGGAGAATTGTCTGTTTAGATCTTCTGCCCATTTTTTGATGGTGTTGTTTGTTTTTCTGGTACTGAGCTGTAGGAGGTGTTTGTAAATTTTGGAGATTAATCCCTTGTCAGTCGATTCATTTGCAAATATTTTCTCCCATTCGGTGGGTTGTCTTTTCATTTTGTTTAGGGTTTCCTTAGCTGTGCAGAAACTTTGAAGTTTAATTAAGTCCCATTTGTTTATTTTTCTTTTTATTGTCCTTACTCTGACACATGGATCTGAGAAGATGTTGCTATCATTTCTGTCAGAGAGTGTTTGGTCTATGTTTTCCTCTAAGAGTTTTATAGTATCTGGCCTTATATCTAGATCTTTAATCCATTTTGAGTTTATTTCTGTGCGTGGTGTTAGGAAGGGTTCTAGTTTCATTTTTTTACATGTGGCTGTCCAGTTTTCCCAGTACCACTTATTGAAGAGGCTGTCTTTTCTCCAGTGTATATTCTTGCCTCCTTTGTCGTAGATTAGTTGACTATAGATGCGTGGGTTTAATTCTGGGGTTTCTATCCTGTTCCGCTGATCTGTATTTCTTTGTGCCAGTGCCATATGGTTTTGATGACTGTGGCTTTGTAGTAAAGTCTGAAGTCAGGGAGCCTGATTCCTCCAGCTCCATTTTTCTTTCTCAGGATGTCTTTGGCTATTCTGGTTTTTTTGTGCTTCCAAACAAATTTTAAAATATTTTGTTCTAGTTATGTGAAAAATGTCCTTGGTAGTTTGATAAGGATTGCACTGAATCTGTAGATTGCCTTGAGTAGTATATTCATTTTGATAATATTGACTCTTCCAATCCAAGAGCATAGTATATCTTTCCATCTGTTCATGTCATCCTTGATTTCTTTCATCAGTGTCTTATAGTTTTCAGAGTACAGGTCTTTTGTCTCTTTAGGTAGGTTTATTCCTAAGTATTAGATTCTTTTTGATGCGATGGTAAATGGGATTGCTTCCCTAATTTCTCTTTCTGATCTTTCATTGTTGGTATATAGAAATGCACTTGATTTCTGTGTATTAATTTTGTATCCTGCAACTTTGCCAAATTCATTGGTGAGCTCTAACAGTTTTCTGGTAGAGTCTTTAGGATTCTCTAGGTATAGTATCATGTCATCTGCAAATAGTAATGGTTTTACTTCTTCCTTTCCAATTTGGATTCCTTTTATTTCTTTTACTTCTCTGATTGCTGTGGCTAGGACTTCCAAAACTATGTTGAATAGTAGTAGCGAGAGTGGACATCCTTGTCTTGTTCCTGATCTCAGTGGGAATTCTTTTATCTTTTCACCATTAAGAATGATGTGATCTCTGGGTTTGTCATAGATGGCCTTTATTATGTTGAGGTAGGTTGCCCCTATGCCCTTTCTGAAGTGTTTTTTATCAGAAATGGATGTTGGATTTTGTCAAAGGCTTTTCTGCATCTATGGAGAGGATCATATGGTTTTTATTCTTCAGTTTGTTAACGTGGTGTATCACACTGATTGATTTGTGGATATTGAAGAATCCTTGCATCCCTGGGATAAATGCCACTTGATCGTGATGTACAATCCTCTTAATGTATTGTTGGATTCAGTTGGCTAGTATTTTGCTGAGGGTTTTTGCATCTATGTTCATCAGTAAGATTGGCCTGTAATTTTCTTTTTTTGTGGTATCTTTGTCTGGTTTTGATCAGGGTGAAGGTTGCCTCATAGAATGAGTAGGGAGTGTCCCTTCCTCTGTAATTTTTTGGGAAGAGTTTCAGAAGGATAGGTGTTAGCTCTTCTCTAAATGTTAGAATTCACCTGTGAAACCATCTGGTCCTGGACTTTTGTTTGTTGGAAGATTTTTAATCACAGTTTCAATTTCAGAACTTGTGATTGGTCTATTCATATTTTCTATTTCACCTTGGTTTAGTCTTGGAGATTGTACTTTTCTAAGAATTTGTCCACTTCTTCTAGGTTTTCCATTTTATTGCCATGTAGTTGCATATAGTAGTCTCTTATGATCCTTTGTATTTCTGTGATGCCCGTTGTTACTCTCCTTTCTCATTTCTAATTTTATTGATTTGTGTCCTCTCTCTTTTTTTCTTGATAAGTCTGGCTAAGGGTTTATCAATTTTGTTGATCTTTTCAAAGAACCAGCTTTTAGTTTCATTGATCTTTTCTATGTTTTTTTTCATTTCTATTTCATTGATTTCTGCTCTGATATTTATGATTTCTTTTCTTCTACTAACTTTAGGTCTTGTCAGTTCTTCTCTCTCTAGCTGCTTTAGATGTAAAGTCAGGTTTTTTATTTGAGCTTTTTCTTGTTTCCTGAGATAGGCTTGTATTGCTATAAACGTTCCTCTTAGAACTGCTTTTGCTGCATCCCAGAGGTTTTGGAGTGTCGTATCTTTGTTGTCATTTGCTTCTAGGTATTTTTTAATTTCCTCTTTGATTTCTTCTGTGATCCATTGGTTGTTTAGTAGCATGTTGTTTAGTCTCCACGTGTTTGTATTTTTGGCCATTTTTTCTTGTTGTTGATTTCCAGTTGTGTAGCACTGTGGTCAGAAAAGATGCTTGATATGATTTCAATTTTCTTAAAGTTACTGAGGCTTGATTTGTAACCCAGGATACGATCAATCTTAGAGAATGTTCCGTGTGCACTTGAGAAGAATGTGTATTCTGTTGCTTTTGGATGGAATGTCCTATAAATATCTATTAAGTCCATCTGATCTAATGCTTCATTCAGGGTCTGTGTTTCCTTATTGATTTTCTGTCTATCCATTGCTGTAAGTGGGGTGTTAAAGTCCCTCACTATGACTGTGTTATTGTTGATTTCTCCTTTTAAGGTTGTTAGCAGTTGACATATATTGTGGTGATCCTATGCTGGGTGCATAGATATTTAAAATTGTTATATCTTCTTCTTGGATTGATCCTTTGATTATTATGTAGTGCCCTTCCTTGTCTCTTAGAATATTCTTCATTTTATTTTTATTTTTTT
>PVHT021183576.1:672157-687119 GCA_004024745.2 Catagonus wagneri
GTATTGCTGTACTCTTTTAGCTTTTATTTATTGGATAAATTCTTTATTTCCCCTTCTATTTTAAATGGTATTCTTGCTGGGTAGAGTATTCTAGGTTGCAAGTTGTTCCATTTCAGCACTTTAAATATATCTTGCCACTGGCTTCTGTCCTGTAGTGTTTCTGTAGAGAAATCAGCTGACAGCCTTATGGGGGATCCCTTATAATTAACACTTTGCTTTTCTCTTGCTGCCTTTAGGATCCTCTCTTTATCTTTAATTCTTGCCATTTTTAATATAATATTCCTTGGTGTGGGTCTGTTTGGGTTCAACTTGTTTGGGGCCCTCTGTGCTTCCTGTATCTTGATGTCATATTCCATCAGATTTGGAAAGTCTTCGGACATAATTTCTTCAAATGTATTTTCAATCCCCCCCCTTTTTTCTTCTCCTTCTGGAATTCTTATTATGCGTAAATTGGGCTGCTTTATATTATCGCATAGTTCTCTTATATTGCTTTCATGTTTTTTCATTTGATTTTCTTCCTGCTGTTCTGATTGGGTGATTTCCATTGTTCTATCCCCCGTGTCACTAATTTGTTCCTCTGCATTATTCAAACTGCTCTTTATTGCCTTTAGCTCAGTTTTCATCTCTGCAAATGAGTTTTCTAACTTTTCTTGGCTCCTTATATTTTCTAGTTCCTTTCTAAGGGAATCTGCATTTCTGTTTGCATCTTCTCTTAATTCCTTGATATTCAGCCTTAATTCCTCAAGTATTTTCATTACCTCCTTTCCCAAGTCCATTTCTGTCAGGCTACAGAGGTCTGTTTCACTGTTGGGTGCTTTAGATGACTTGTCCTGTTGTTTTAACTGGGATTGGTTTCTGAGCTTCTTCATCTTGCTTATGGTTTTCTTTTTCTGTAAATTTGGGGAAGCCACACTGTAATCTTGTAAAGCTACTTCTAGGCAACAGCACCCCTTTGTATTTATTTTGGCGGGGTTACTATTTATTTTTGGAGCGGGAGTTTGACTATTTGGTGTCTCTTTCTTTGGTGTGAGCAGGCTGTTATCTCAATTGTGCTCTGTATTTTTTCAAGGAGAATGAAGCAATGGGTAGGGCCAGCAGTTGGTGCCTGGTCTCTGGGCTCTCAACAGCAGCAAGGACCTGCAGGAAGGTGGCACTGGCTACTCCTAGTTGCAGGGCCCTGGGAAGTGGTAATGAGCTCCAAGAAGATCTAACAGGTGTCCAGAGCGATTGGTAGTAGCAGCAGCAGGATGTGTGAGCTCCCAGGGGACTGAGAGCCACAACGGATAGTTTTCAATTGCAAAGCCCTTCTCTGAGGTGATTGGAACTGCAGGTGGTACCTGTTCAGGGACTCCTAGTGGTTGCAGGCCATGATCATCTCTAGAGCCAGTGATAACTGTGGTGCTTTGTCCCCTCCACCTGTAGTCCATGCATGAAGCAACCTGTCTCACTTAGTCCACATAGGAGGTGCTGTACAGGTTGTTCCTAGTTGCAGGATCCTGGGAAGTGATAGAGATCAGGCATCTGTGTACTGCCCAGAGCACTTAGCAGTGGGAGCAGCGGGGTTGGTGTGTTCCCAGGAGTGTAAGAGCACCCACTAGTGGTGTTCAGTCCCAATGCCCTCCTCTGTGGTGCCCTGGAAGTGACTGGGGCTGCAGATGGTGCCTATTTACGGATGCCTAGTGGTAATATGTCATTCCCATGTCTGGAGCCAGAGATTACTGCAGTGGTTTTCCTCTGCCTCCTGTAGACCATGCAGGAAGTACCTTGTCCTGCTTAACCCCTACAGGATGTGCTGCACAAGGTGCTCTTAGTTACAGGTCCCTGGGAAGGGACAAGTGTCTGGGCACTGCCCAGAATCTTTGGCAGTGGCGGGTATGTTCCCAGGGGAGCTAGAGCAACAGTAGGTGGTATTCCATCATAATGTCCTTCTCTATGGTGCTCTCTGAGGTGGTTGGGGCTGCAAGTTATTTTTGTTCAGGTGTCACCTGTGGCAGTGGGCCACACCCTTCTCTGGAGTCAGAAATAACTTTGGTGGTTTGCTCCTACCCCCTGCAGGCCACCAGAAGGCACCCTGTCCCACTTAGACCACAAAGGAGGTGCTGCACTAGCTGCACCTTATTGTATGGACTTGGGAGGGGACAGCGAACAAGTGTCTGGGTGCTGCCCTGAAGGTTTGGGAGTGTTCCCAGGGGAGTGATAGCAACAGTCTCTGGTGCTTGGTAGGCCCCGTGTCGCACTTAGCCTCCTGATGCCCTTAACCCATGCTAGAGGTGCCTGGTCACCAGTAGCCTGCACAAGAAGTGCCTAATCTCTGGTATAGGAACAAAAATCTTGTGGATGGTTGAGCCGGAGATACAAGACCACTGTGGACAAGCAAGCGGCCTCCATGTTGTGGGCAGTCTGTGCCCCAGGAAGCCTGGTCTTCCACGGTCTAGCAAGCTGCTTCCCATTGCAGGTGAGCTGTGCCCAGAGATGCCTGATCCATAGCACTCTAGCAAGGGGCTTTTGGTTGCACGGCCCAGACGGGGTGTGTCCAGAAGACACCAGGGCAACAGCGGTCTAGCAATGTACATCAGCTACCCAGCTACCATGGTTTGCTCTTGAGTCACTCCACCCTTTGCAAGCTTGCCTCGGGCTGCTGGGGTTTGAGCTTTTTCTGCCCCACCCTCTGCACTTGAGTTGCCCCGTCCTCTGCTCTGGTTCAAGGTCAGCCCCTCCTTCTCTCCTCCTCCCCAACAGTGGAGGCTTGCCTCTCCTGTGGGTGCAGACCTTCTCCCAGGTTCCCTCTGACCTGGCATTCCACTCCCCAGCCCGTAGAGTATTGCTCCCGCACCGTGGCACACTGTTCCTTAGCCCCTTAGGCTGTCTCCACACTGCCAACCCCAGCTCTCTCCTGGGGACTTACCTCTGGAGCCTAAGTCTCAGCTCCCAGCCCCCACCCGAGCATCTCAGGCTGTTGTGTCTGTGCTGGTGTTCATATGATCTCTGAGGCTCTCACTCTGCTTTGCTGTTCTCATTCCAGCTGCTGCGCTTTTCTCGGGCTTTGAGCTCCCTTGGGCTTTGAGGTCCCTCTGGCTAGGCTGATCTTTCCATTGGTTAGGTGGCTTCCCAGGGTGTGGGTTCCTTTTCTCCTTCATAACTCCCTCCCTGGAGTGCTGGTGCCATCATGATTGCTTTTCTCTCTCTCTCTTTTTTTTCTTTCTGTTTTTCTACCATTATGTCAAGAGTTTCTTGCCCTTTTTGGAGGTTGAACTTCTTCTGCCAGCATTCAGTTGATGTTTTGTCCAAGTTGCTTTACATTTAGATGTGGTTTATTTTGATGTGTTTGTGGGAGAGGGTGAGCGCGACCTCTTACTCCTTCGCCATCTTGCCACCTCCCTCGCCATTTTGATTTTCTGTCTAGAGGATCTGTGTTTTGATGTGAATGGGGTGTTAAAGTCTCTTAACCCTAACCCTGCTATTATTGTATTCCTAGCAAATCCTCTTTTTCTTTTTTGTATTTGACTACTCTTATATTAGGTGCATATATGTTGATGAGTGTAATATCCTCTTCTTGAATTGATCCTTTTAACATTAAATAGTTGCTGCATACAGCACCGCAGGGCAATGGGGAATCCTGGAAGAGGGATGGCATGGTATAACAAAACACCTGAGACTACTTTACATTTAGAAAGTGGGTGACCAGGAGGTACTCTGTTCAGCAGAACAAAAAGGCACCTAGGCTTTAGCTCACATGACTTTTATTAAGGAAGTGATGAGATTAGTATTAGTGGGATTAAGGAAGGTGTCAAGATTTTTGGGCAGGAACAGGCATAGGCAATGATGAGGTTATCTTCTTAGTGATCCCAAAGGGGGTACCCTTAGGACATAGTGCAGTTGTTTATAGAATAACAGGAATATCTTGTCTTTGAAGGAGACCCTGTAATTTAGAAGTCTTCAGCCACAGGTATTTGCCTTCTGCAGCATTCAGCTGTTCAGTGGTTTCCAACAAATACTGTCTTTCTTGATGGCCTTTGTTTTAAAGTCTATTTTGTATTGTGACTCCTACTTTCCTGTCATTTCCATTTCCATGAAATATCTCTTTTCCATCCCTTCACTTTCAATCCATGTGTGTCCTTTGCCCTAAGGAGGGTCTCTTTTAGGCAGCATATTTTTGGCTTTTGCTTTTCTTCTTTTTTTTTTTCAAATCCTGTGTGCCACTCTGTCTTTTGATCAGAGAGCATCCAGTCCATTGACACTTAAGGTAATTATTATTTTTTTTACTCAATGAATTCTATTACATTTGTAGTTGTACAATGATCATCAAAACCCAATTTTATAGCACTTCCATCTAAGGTAATTATTGATATGTACACATTGCCATTTTATTTAAAAAATAAAAAAATTTTATTACTCAGTGAATTTTATTGCATTTATAGTTGTACAAGCATCATCACAACCAAATTTTATAGCATTTCCTTCGCAAACCCCAGCCCATCCCCCATCCCCATATTTACTGCCATTTTAAACCTTGTTTTCCAGTTGATTCTGTGTTTCTCCCTTGTTCCTTCCTTTTTCTTCTTGTGGTTTAATGATTTCCTTTTATTTTATGTTTGTGTCCTACTGTTTTTTTTTTTGAATCTATTTTTTGTTTTTTTATTTTTTCATTGCCTGGTTTTTTGAATATATTAGCCCTTTCTTATATTTGCTTACTTTAGAGCCATAGTCATATAGGCTCAAACATATTGTTAAAAAAAAGTCTAGTTTCTTACTATCCTTCCCCACATTTTATGATCTTGATGTCTTTTTACACCTTCACTTTTATCCTTTTGCTGTTCCTTGTGTTTGTCCCCCACCTGCCTGCCTGGGCTGGCACCAGCCAGAGTGGTCTTCCCCATGTCTCCACCCCCTACTGTGGGGGAGGAGCTGAGCCTACAGGCCACCAGCAGCCCCCAGACTGTAGGCAGCTCAGCAGGAAGACAGGGTGTTTGCCCACCATGGGAAATGAAAGTCAATGGGAAGAAAGAAGCCAATAGATGGCTTGCCTTCCCCACTGGATGAACTGGGTTGAAACACTGAGACTCAATTCAGCTCTGAAGCTGCATCACCAGGGGAACAGCCCAGTGGGGTTGAGTAGTGTGCCAGCTCGGCGACACTGGCCACTCGCTTCCTGACTCTTGCTTTCTGCCTTCCGGCCTCGTCTTCCCTGAACATTTTTACTCTGGCCTCCTTGGGACTGGGCCTCCACCATGGATAACAATTTATGTATGGCTTTTCCATGGGATCTGTTTCTCAAGAAGTAAGGCTGTGGAACATTTCCTACCTTCAGGCATGCGCTGCAGGGCTCGGAGTGGTCCACGGCGCACATGTGCACCCTTTAGCAGGTTTGGTGTGTGTGTGTGTGTGTGTGTGTGTGTGTGTGTGTGTGATTGCACGCACGCTGGGGTAGGGAATGGGGTGTGTGTGGCAGTTATGGTGTGATAGGTGCACAGATGAAGCTCCAGGGAAATCAGGCAAGAGTTCATTTTAGGATTGCAGTCACTCACTGGAACGTTGCAGTATGATTCAGAAAGGAATAAAAAATACAGAAATTGGAGCATGTATATTATTTTCTTGAACAAATCTGGAGAATCCCATTAAAACATAGTTGATGGCATAAGCTTGATTTGAAAAAACAATTTTCATTGGATGCTATTTTAGGTAAATGTTTTGCAAAGAAGTTTCATTTAACTTCAGTCATACATTTTATGGCATTCATAGAACTAAAATTACACTTGAGGGAACTAAAAAAGGCAAAGCTGGATAGTACCCACTGGAAGACAATGCTCCACATAAAATATTGTTAGAATTTGATAGCAATACTTAACAACTGCTGACAAGCTGAGTTCACAAAGCACTCAGTGCTGGCCTTTTGATTGGTTAGTAACACATGTTTGGGGATCTGCTCTGTCTCCATCTCCGGACCATCCTGATTTTGGCTGAAGTCACCAGTAGTTTTAGAGATTTCCTTAGCCAGTTCCTCACCAGAGCAAAAACTGCATTGAAATGACTGCAGCTATATAAGAAAGATATGACTTTTGTACATGCCTCTGTGGAAGTCACATAAATGTTCTCAAGTTTTATTTTCTTTTATAGTTTAAGTGACGTGTATCCTGAAAGGCTGTTCTTGTATATGAGGCATTTGTTACTTCTCCAACCCTGTGCCCCATGTTCATCAAATTTCCTCTTAATTCACAATTATCAGTAAGACAAAGGGAACTACAACTAAAAAAAGGAAAAACAAAGTAATTCAGCAAAGTAATTTCTAAGTGAAAACAGTCTCTACATTTCTCTAGGAAACCAATGAAAAATAAGAATTGGTTTTAATTAGTAAAAATTCTGCTGAACAAAGCTTTTGTGTATTACAAGGTCATTTCTATAAATCCAATATTCATTTTCATTCAGCTTCTAAAGTTTGTCTACATGACTTAATACAGAAGAAACTCTTTCTCTGAAAATTTATTTTAGAGGCTTATCACATGTCACTGAATACATTATCTTAAAGTAAACATTTATTTTATGTGAGGTCTTGACTGAAAATATTTTGACATGTATATTTTATCCTTTAGTATTTGAATATTCCATTTCCTCTATTATCTTAAATGTTAAAACAATTTGAGTGTAATATGATTCAAAAGTGAAAAAAGAAATTACAGAAATTTACCCTCTATATTTTTGGTAGATTTGCATTTTACATTGTGTGGAAACACAAGCCTTTCATTTCTCATTAAAGAGAAAATCTTAGATTAGATGGAAATCTTTTTGAAATGCTTACACAGGAAATTTGAGATAATTTTGATGGTCAAAATTTTTTTAAAAAACTTTCACAATTGATGTTTGATATGCAGTGATTTCAGTATGTCAATATGCATATCAGTTACAATCATGCACACTAAAAATAGATTCTTATAAAATTGGGGGCAGCTTGTGTTTCTTTATTCCAAGAGTTAATTTGTATGGAAATATTACCTTTTAGAGGAGAATTCTTCTTCTTTTTTTGCCTTTTGTCATTTTAGGGCCACAGCCACAGCATGTGGAGGTTCCCAGGCTAGGGGTCTAATCAAAGCTGTAGCCACTGGCCTATGCCGCAGCCACAGCAATGCAGGATCCGAGCCACATCTGTGACCTACACCACAGCTCACAGCAATGCCGCATCCTTAACCCAATGAGAAAGGCCAGGGATCGAACCCACAACCTCATGGTCCCCAGTCAGGTTTCTTAAACACTGCACCATAATGGGAACTCCAGGAGAATTCTTCTTTAAATCATAAAATACCAGCATATTTTATCACCAAGAATTGTAAAATGGACTAAAACAACAGGCTCATTACTCCTAGATTGTGTGATTCTATGATTTGTTGTCAATGTTCATAAGCTGAATATGTGAAAAATGAAAAGAAATTGTCCCTCCAGTTGAACAAACCCTGGGTTTTGAAATACAAAATAAAAATGAATCGCCATTCCCATTAACAGAATATTTTGTTTAAAAAGGATGCACATACACAACTTCAGTAAAGCCAAAAATGAATGAAATCAACATTCATCCTATTAGATTATAAATTTGGGGCTAGCTGACCTTAAATGATGCTTTGACTGAGACTAGACAACCAGTGGTTCAGAGGACACAGCCCTGGGACACAGCCATTATTCTCATGGCTGGAAACCAGGGCTTGGGACTAGATCAATTAAAATGCCACAAAGACCACCGTTCCCAGCAAGACTTAACTGTTAGTTCTTAAATAAACTCTCCCTGCATTCAGCAAACCTTTGGTGAATTTCCACAGTTGTGAACAATCTGATTCAGACTGTTTTCCTGGTGTTTTGTTGCTTTTATAGAGAAGCAAATGTTTGGAAGTGCTTACTGCTCTGTCTTCCTGCATGTTAGACTTTAAAAATGCATTTTTACTAACATGAGACTGTAAATCAATTTTAGTTCAATAAAAATGGATTTTAACATGTCCTTTAATTTCTTTGCACTCCCAAAATAGCTAGACTACTAGTCACGTTTTCCTCTGTTGTTTCCAGAATTTTATAGCCCATCAAAACTAAATACTATTTTATAAGGTAAACTACTTGAGATGATATTTACTGTAAATGGGTATAATTTTTCTTTATTCAAACTATTAGGATTTAATAACACTATTTTGCATAGCACTTGATATAAAGAAAGCTCATTACATTAATATTTTCATGATGAACTAATTGTCCATAATCATTCTCCTTGGTAATTACAGAATATATAAATTGTAAAAGAACATTTTATGAGAATAATATAGTGTGCTTCAGGATGGAGGCACTTTGGTTAACAATGATTAAAATTATAAATGCAATAAATCATGACTTAAAGGCTTTGGGAAGCACTGTGATGCAGGTCTGCTTTTTCCTATATGATTCTAGAGTCTTAGGAAATAAGCCAAATTTGACACTCAACTGAGTGCCACCATGCCTCTTTTTCAGTTTTTCAGTGAAATTATAATTTGAAGCTGAAGTTCACTTTACAAATAAATGTGATTAAAATTATACCAAGGAAACAGATGGATATGTCGCCCAAGGAGAGAGGGACTGAGAAAGTTACCCTGAACAGAAGAAAGTGAACTAGGAAAGACACCGTTGTAATTTCAAGACTAGACAATAATTAAGATGAATGATTCTCAGACTTTTCTTTTTTAGCCTTTTAGGGCTGCACCCATGTTTTCAGACATTTTAACAATTAAAATGGCTTTAGCTTCATTGAGTTTAAAAGCCATAAACACACATATTTAAAAGGTAAAGTTTGGTAAGTTTTGCCATATGTATGACTCCATAAAACCATCCCTACAGTCAACATAATGAACTCATCCATCAGCCCCCAGAGCTCCTTCAGGCTCCTCTATAACCCCTCCCTGGACTGAAAGAGGAATGATGGGTTAGTGGTGAAAAAGACAGGATATGATGGTAACCTTAATAAGAGAAATGCGCTTAAGGTCCTATAGGACCCAGCTGTTTAGAGGCAAAAAAAAAAAAAACCATAAAATTATTGCAGATATAAGTGATGTTTTTTTTTCTTTTTACTAATCATGAACTGATAAAATCTAAGTACGACAGAAATCCTATAAGCCGTTAAAGAAGATTGCTAGCTTAGGCTCCATAAAAATGCAATGGTTAAATTCCCTTCCTGTACTGACTATGTGGTGTTTACAAATAAAAAAGAAAACAATAATAAGAAAGTAGGAACATGTCCAAAACATAGAGAAAGGCATATGAAAGGATATACCTTGTTCAATGATGCTCAACCTCAAAGGTAGTATTAGAAAGGCATCTTAAAAATGGCAAGTGCATGGTTTTTCCAGCTTCCCAACAGAAAAGTCTAAAAGCCAGAGGGTGCCCAGCAAATACGATGGACAGAGCTGATCCCAGCATAGAAAGATGTAAAAGAGAATGTAAGGGGAACAAGGACAGATTCAACACACATCTGAGATCAAAACAAAGTGGAATGTCCAGTGCAGGAACTGGAGCCGGACTTAAGAGAGCTCCTGCAGGGGAAGGGCTCAGGAGGGAGCGTGTCCTGACCACAGGGCCCCTCAGGGTGGGCAGTCTGGGCAGTAATACTGCTTCCCAGATGTGGACACATTTACCAGATCCTTGGGCCTCTTCCTGAGGTGTTCTGTGCCCGTCCCACAGTGTGGGCCCTCGACAGTACTGCTTATGCCCCGTTCTGCACTTTGCTATCGACACTGAGAAAGCTTTTTGCACAGTCTTCTAGGTCAGAACCAGGAGACTGGCTCATTTCTGGATGGCTGCCCAGCATCCCGCCAACAGGATGGTTAGGCTTTTCCAGTCCTTTGTGGGTGTGGATCTGCTTCTCTTCATCGGGCTCAGGGGCTAGTGTGGATCTTTCGTTGACAGACTTAGAGAAACTCTTGGCCATTGTCTCTCTTCTCACACTGCCTCTCACACAATTTCTCCAGTCTTTCAGCAGAATATTTTTGGAGCTCCTCACTCTAAATGTCAACTCTTTGATTATCTTTCATATTTCCACCCATTGCTGTGTGTGCTGCATTCTGAGGATAATCTGTCTCATTATACTACTTCCAACCCTATATTTATCTCTCCTATAATTCAACTGGTTAGTGAACTATTTTTTCTAAAAAACAAAAAAACACTTGATAATTAAAAACTGTCATGGGTTGTTCTTTAATCTCCACACTGTGCTTCCCCTTGTAATGGTTTATTTCCTCATGTACTTTATACTTTTGTTTAAAACCTCTCCTTTGGTGAGGTGGTCTTAACTGGAAGTCTCCTGCATTCCAGAGGGAGTGTGGGGTATCCCTGGAGAGCTGCAGAGTAGCACTGCCCTCTGCTGGACAGCAGTGACTGCCTCCAGTTCCTGACCCTTTTGCGCTTTGTTTTTATTTTACTTTCTCTGGTTGGGGTACCTGCACCTCATGGGCAGCACAAGTTCAAAACCAAACCCCACGGGAAGTCATTTAAGATGTCTACTGTATCTTAAATGACATCTTTTTGTCTTTTTTGAGACCTGGCTCATCAGGGATATGAGGGGACTTAAATGCTTTACCACATGCCTGAGTACTCAGTAAAACATGCTTGTATCAACACATGTATTTATATTTATCTGAGCTTCAGAGATCACTACATGAAATTAACTTAGGAAGAAATTTGAGATGAAAGCTCCTGGTCCAAGATAAGAGTCCTGTTTGAAGGCTAAATCGGGTTGAGAAATGAGGTTATATATGATTTTCAACTTTTATTTCTTTTTTTTTCTTTTTGCCTTTTCTAGGCCTGCATTCATGGCATATGGATGTTCCCAGCCTAGGGGTCTAACAAGAGCTGTAGCCACCAGCCTACACCACAGCCACAGCAATGCGGGATCTGAGATGCGTCTGCAACCTACACACAGCTCACAGCAACACCGGATCCTTAAAAATCCTTGAAAAAATAGTGGCAGAGGTTTCATTATGCAAAAGACTTAGGTCTAAAAATTGAGCTAAAAATATGCACACATAGTTATGAAAAAATAATCATTACAACTAAGATAAAATGAACTGTATTTTAGAAATCTTGGAAGAATGTTTTTTAACTGGTAGGAAGCTGTGTGTGTGTGTGTGTGTGTGTGTGTGTGTGTGTGTGTGTTGTATTTATACACATGCATTAGCTTCATTATTGAAACAGTTGTCTTAATCCTCATTGACTTCTTTACCAAGGATGAAATTTTGGAATCCTGAAGAGAGGAGGAACATGTAATATGAAGCAAAATTGCCCTGTTTCTTTTATACACATATGCACATGTACTCACACGAACTGACCAATGAACACATTTGTAGATCAATAGATGGATGAACAGATGGATGGATGGATGGATGGACGGACAGACAGATGGACGGATGGATGGACAGATGGATGGATGGATAAGTAGATATAAAGGTGATGAATAGATAGGTTAGGTAGATACAGTCTACAGTGAATACAGCCATTTATATTACTGCAGAGGTGCTGATGGGAAAAGATATGGGACCCTGAGTTACGGAGTGAGTACGAGTGCAGGTTCAGCTGAAATGTTGAAGCTCAAATTCCTGGGAATTCCCTCACCCACAGAAGAAATGCCTCCACCCACAGCAGCCCCTCACAAAGAAGCCTCATCAGGACCCACCCTCAGTCTTGTTTCCTGGGCTGCCATGGTATTTGGATCCCTGTGACTTCCAGTTTGAGGACAGAATCCACCCTGAGAGGAGATGGCCTGACATTTCTCAAATATCAAGTGTGTCACCCCTGGTTGACAGTGCTGTCAGGTCTCTTTTTATTTCTTCTGACTTTTGATTAGTTCTTCTGCTATGGGGTAATATCTACTGTGCCTACTCCCACTCCTGGGTGTTTTCCTTTTATTTCTGTCATTTTGCTTCATCATGATGTGTTCTGTTGTTTGGGACATTTATAATTGTTATGAATTCATAAGATATTGATATTTTTGTCATACTAAGAGAGTCATTTCTCTTCCTTCTTTCCTTCGTTCTTTTCCTTCCTTCCTTCCTTCGTTCTTTTCCTTCCTTCCTTCCTTCTTTCCTTCCTTCCTTCCTTCCTTCCTTCCTTCCTTCCTTCCTTCCTTCCTTCCTTCCTTCCTTCCTTCCTTTCTTCTTCCCTTCATTCCTTCCTTCCTTCTTCACTTCCTTCCTTCCTTCTTCCCTTCCTTCCTTCCTTTCTAGGACTGCACCCGTGGCATATGGAGGGTCCCAGGCTAGGTGTTGACTTGGAGCTGTAGCTGCCAGCCTACACCACAGCCGCAGCAACTCAGGATCTGAGCCATGTCTGTGACCTAGACCACAGCTCATGGTAACGCCTGATGCATGACCCACTGAGCAAGGCCAGGGTTTGAACCTGCATCTTCATGAATACTAGCCGTATTCATTTCCACTGAGCCATGATGGGAACTCTGAGATGTTACTTTCACTCTATATTAAAGTCTACTTTTTTTTGTCCCTTCAAATTTCTGTTATCTTGGTATATCTTTTTCTAATCCCTTGCTTCTAAGCTATTTTACACTGGTGAAGCTAAAGCATATTTTTCTAGAGAGCATTAAGTTTTTTTTTTGTCCAGTCTGACAATATCTGCATTTGATTAAAGAGTTTCACTCAACCACATTTAAAACAAAATCGTTGATATACTTGGATTAACATCTGCCATTTTGCTATTTGTTTTGTAGATATCTCATATCCTTTTATTTCTTCTTAGTTCCTTATCTATGTTAAGCATATTTTAATGTAGAATTTTAATTCCTGTGTTGATTTTTATCTGTTGATTTTAATATGTTTTGATTTTTTTAAGAATTTAGTCAATTATTCATCTATAATTACCACAATCCACTTTAACTTTATATTGACCTGATATTGGTATTACATAGAAACTTGGCTATATTTTCATGTAAATCCATTTCAAATTCCTTACCTGGTGTTATTATTGTCATATATGTTACATACATATTATAAATTTAAAAATACAGTGATACAATTACTGCTTAAAACAAGGTCACATAATTTAAGTTATTGAAAGAAGGTCTATTAGCAACGTATTGCTATTTCCTGTGCTCTTTAATCTTTCCTGTAGATGCCACTTTCCCTTTGGCAAATCATTTTTCTTCACATTGTAGGACTTTCTTTAATATTTCATACAGGGAATATCTGCTAGCTGTGAATTAGCCCACTTTATCTGGAAATTTTTTATTTTGCCTTTGCTCTGAAAAATAGTTTTGTTGAGTAAAGAAATATGGGTTGACCTTTTTTATTTTTACCTTTCATTACTTAGAATATTGAATACTTTCAATGTATCATTCCAAAGTCTTCTGGCATCCAGTTTTTAATGTAAAATTAGCTCTTGAGGTTTTCCTATATGTAATGAAAGTTTAGCTGCTTTCAGTATTTTCTTTTGTCTGTGTCTTTCAGAGGTTTGATTTATGATGTGCCTAGGTGTATTCCTCTTTGTGTTTTTTCTACTCTGAGTGTGTTAAATATCTTGGATTTCTAAGTTACTGTTTTCCCTGGATTTTTGAAAGTTTTGAGCTATTGCTTCCTTGAATAAAAATGTCAGCCTCCTTTCTTTCACTGCTCTCCTTCTGGGACTGTCATTACAGGTATACTGGTATGCTTCACACTGTGTCCTGGATCTTGAAATCACTTTTGTTTTCTTCAGCCTATTTATTTCTATTTTTCAAATTTGATAATTTCTATTTGTCTCTGAGCTTAATATTTATTCTTTCTTCCTTTTTCTGCTTTCTGTTTTTTTCTGCTCTACTCTAGAAGTTCCACTTGGCTCTTTTTAAAAATAATTTCCATTTCTCTGTTGAGGTTGCCTATTTGTTGAGGTATTGCAATGATGCTTTTCCTTTAGTAAATTATTCAAACATGGCTAGAATATCTTCTATTAATAGATTTGTTGGACAAATGTCTCATGATTTTTGTTCAGAGTCAGTTTTTATTGACTGCTTCCCTTCTCCCATTCCACTTCCAGGAATGAGTCAGTAACATTTTTCTTTCTGTGTGTGTGTGTGTGTGTGATAATTTTGAGTTGGAAATTACACATTTTGGATAACACACTTTATCAGCTCTGTTCTTAGATGTTTCTGACAGTTTACATATTTTATCTGATTGTCACATGCCTGGCATAAACTGCAGATCTGTCTCCCCAGCAGTTTGCAGCCATCTCTGTCTCTGTTCGGTTTTCTATTTAACTCTTACTGTTATTTTTTGTTGCACTTCCAGGGAGTAACTCTGAATCTTTGTACCTTAATGGCTACTGAGCAGTTTGGGAATCCTTATCTTAAGACTCTTGAGCCTATAGGTGTCCACTGTCCACTGATCAGTCTATAGGGCTGGAGAGTATATTCATATTTGCCTTGAGCTCTTGAATTCATCACCAGGAATGTACCCCTTGTAGAGGCCAATGATAAATTGCTATGCATGTTTGAAAATCCAAATGAAATAATATGAATTCAATGATTTTGTTATAGTCAGGTGAAATACATTAGGAGACAGAAAATGTGTGAAGATGCATTTTAGCTATATTCTCCCATATTTTAATGAATTGGCCAATACAGATATTTTGTGAAGCACAGATATAAACAGATTTAGCTGACATTTATTTTTATAAACACCTTTACTCTAATATATTTAAAACTTCAGACATTTTTATGTACTATTTATGAGAATGTGAATTCTTACAAAATTTTTGGAGGACAGTTTTATATTATGAAAATTTAAACTTCACATATCATTTGGCTCAACAATTCTTTTTTAAAGGAGGTTGTTAGGGAAAAAAAATCATGTGCAATAGAAATACAAAGACAATTGTCCCACCAATATGGAAATTGTTACCTAAATTTGTTAGTTATTTTTAACTACTTATGAGCAATGAAATTTGAATTTTAATTACATAATCCTACCCACTGAGGCATGAGTTA
>PVHT021183576.1:690241-732520 GCA_004024745.2 Catagonus wagneri
CGGGAGGTATGGGGTTGCTTCTATCGCGTAATCGCCCCTCCTACCTCTTGATATGGTCTCCTCTTTGTCTTCTGGAGTAGAATATCTTTTTTGGAAGTTTACAGTCCAGTTGGTTGAAGGCTGCTCGGCATTTGTTTGTAGTTTTGCTGTTTTTCGGGAGAGAAGTTTAGCTCCAGTCCTTCTATTCCGCCATCTTAATTCAATCTTCCAATCACAGTTTAAACAACAGGCAGATTCAGAAGAATGATTAAAATGGATAAGCTTAATGTGCACTTGTTGTAATGACAGAAACAAAACTTGTAATTGAAGCTTATTTGTATTTCTTACACTGTGTTAGCTTATTTTGTTATAGCTTATTTTTTTGTCCCATGAGTAAAACAGTAAAACAGTCTGTGTAGGGAAGCTTGTGTAAAATATAACAAAATATTACTACTGAAAATGAAAAGCTTACAGGGTTATGATAAAGTTTAAGATTATCAGAGCAGTTGAGGAAGAGTTTTCTCTGGAGAAGATGGTGTAGTATGTTTAGAAGTTAACAGATGGTGACTATTCTCTGATCACATATCAGAAGGAAGGAGACCCAGAGACAGAATGGACCTGTCACTGGAAGAAGAAAAATGCTTTTGAGCCTATTTTGACACTTAAGGCAGTTCCACCAAAGCCCCCTTGGTTTCATGCAGAATTCTTCCACTGATCCTTTTATGGGGATATAAGAGGATGGAGGTGAAAGAGAGCTGCTCAGGCCTGGACAAGAGCCAGGTGTCATGGTGTTAGAGCCCTCCTTGGGGCACAGAGAGGAGAAATTGCCACCTGTGAAGAACTCTGCAGTGGCTTCAAGTTTCTGAGTAATAGCACAGTCTTCTCAAGAATGCATCATTCAGAGTCCAGTCAAGAGGCAGAAAACACTCCAGTTATTTGAACAGGGAGAATTTAATGTGCAGAATTTTAACTGGAGATCAAGTGTTAAGTAGCTTATTGAAAAGGCAGAAAGAAATCACCAGGGTTATCACTGAAGAAGCAGGAAGGGCCCAGCTAGGCCTGAAAGTGGAACCAATTGGAAATTCATATGTAAAGAGAAGAGAGAGAGATTTGTTTTAAGGAGCAGGCTTCTGTGAGCTCTGGGCAGTTTGTTTGGGACCCATGAGGCAGGCCAGGCACAGGAAACTCAGGTGGGAGTTCCTTCCCTTCCAGGAAAACCTGTCTGGTGCATTAGATCTTCCACCGATTAGAAGAGACCAGGCCACATGGAGAGGGGGTGGCCTGCTTCACCTGCTTGTGGGTGTCCATCAGTCTACAAAACAGCTTAAAGGCAACAGCCAGATGGCATTTGACCAAAGACTGGGCACCCCAGCCCAGCTCAGCTGACAAGTAAAACTAACCATCACAGTCAGGAGTGATTAGAACATGAAAACAGGAAATGCGATTCAGACTTTGAGGATGAGGAGAAGGCAGGCCTGTCCAGCCCAGGAGGGGCCTTTGGGGCTGGGGCGCAGTGGATCTGGCCAGTCGGTGAGCAGGATACAGTGGCTGCTCCAGAGGGAACAGGCTCTGTGGGAGGGGAAGGAACCGCCTGGGTCAAAGCTGGCAGGGAGGTGGGCAGGAGCCTTGGACCCCCTCCTGAGCCCACACTGGCAGCCTTGTGGAATAGAGCTCCCTGGACTGTGCCCACAAGCTGAGGTTTTCCAGCCAAAAATTCTGTCAGGGGAAGCAAAGCACCAGTCCCTCAAGGGGAAGGAATGTCCATAGGGTTGTGTCAAGGCAATTGTGTTGGGGTCCTCTGTGTGTGTTTCCACCAGAAAGCCTTACAGAACAAAAGGAAAGTAAACACCCAAATAACCCCCGCACTTACTTTTCGGCTACTTCTTAGAGGCCTTTGATGCTGGTAGGACTTTCCCCCTTGGCAGAAGAGAGGTGGTCCAATGGATCTTGAGACAGGTGCCTCTCACTTTTGGACCTTACAACAGTTCATTCTCTTGCAGTTCTGAGTCCAGACAGCAGAAATGGGTCTCACCCGCTGGGGCCAAGGTGTCAGCAGCTGTGCACCTGCAGAGGCTCTGGGAAGAGTCCATTTCTTTGTCTTTCCCCGGTCACATGAGTGCTGTCTCCTTGGCCTGTGGCTCCCCTCCCACCCCCTCTTCTTTCTCTGCCTCCATTGTCACGTCGTGTTTCTCCTCTGGCCTCAGTTCTCCTTTTCTTACAGGGACATGTGAAATTACCCAGCAAATGCAGTTATCTTCCCATCCTGATTTTCAGCTTATCACACCTGCAAATGCCCTGTTGCCAAAGCAGGTGAGTCGCAGGTGCCAGGAACCCATTCAGGCCACCACAACAGTCTGATTTTAGCTGCTTTCAGGATAACACCAAGCAAAACACTGTGGACCACGAACATGTGTGTCCTCACTTCAGTCATCTCTTCATGGTCCCATTTTTTTTTTGTCTTTTTGCATTTTCTAGGGCTGCATTCGCAGCATATGGAGGTTCCCAGGCTACGGGTCTAATGAGAGCTATAGTCACCGCCCTATGCCAGAGCCACAGCAACACAGATCTGAGCTACATCTGCGACCTACACCACAGCTCACAGCAAAGCCAGATCCTTTACCCACTGAGCAAGGCCAGGGATCGAACCCACAACCTCATGGTTCCTAGTCAGATTTGTTAACCACTGAACCATGACAGCAACTCCTCTTAATAGTCCTTTTATTTCTGGTTTGGTCCCCTGGCTTTTTCACCAAAATCACTTGGATTTTCATCTCTAGGCGCCTATGCAAGCATTTGTAGCTTTTAAACATTTCCTCCTTTATGTGAAACAAACACACTTCCATATTTATTTTTTAATGTACACTGTAGACAATTTAGAAATTAATTATTTCATTCTACAAAGGCAACTGCTCTAAAACTACAGTTTACATTTTTATGCATATGGTTACTGTTAATTTTGGTGCAGTAGCTGTGCTGTATATACAGCGCCATTGTATCCTGTGAAATTGAACTGAATGTTATGTGGTGCTTTGGTCTCTTAACAGGGAGTGTGAGGTGGCTCTGTTCTCAGTACGAGCCTGTGCTGGACACACACATACACACATGCACACACACACAGGTTCTGTGCTCCAGGTGCAACCCTGAGATGTATTCCAGAGACATGTTATTTCAATATGATGAAGACTTTAAATTCTTTTGATACCAGTGGCAAAATTTGATTCCATAAAACGTGTGCCCATTTCTGGTAGCTGTAGGGTGGGGGAGTGTCCCTTTCATCTCTGGCCAGTGGACACCATGTGGCTCAAGGTCAGCAGCTGGCTTGAGCCTCTAGCCAACGTTCCCAAACTCCATCATCTTCCCCTTGCTCGGGCCTCTGATTCAGCCCCTTGCTGCTTCAACCTTCTATATGTGTCTGTAGAAACATAGTGTGGTTGTGTTAATTTTCTTCTGCTGCCATAACCAGTTAACACACACTTAGCAGCTTAAACCAACCCAGGTTACAGTTCTGATGGCCAGTCTCACAGGCAACATGGGGCTGAAGCTAACGTTTTAGCAGGACTGTGTCCTTCCTGGAGGGTCTGAGGGAGAATTCATTTCCTGGCTCAAACCACTTTTCCAAGGTTGTTGGTAGCATGCATCTCCTGTATGAATTTTTGATAATTTCCTTCGAAAATTCCTAACAATAGAAGTATTGAGCCAGAGGTGGTTTTCATGGTTATAACTATATATACAGCTATATAGTTTAGCCTAGATAGTTATCTACCACCAAACTGTCCTCAACACAAGCTATAAAAAATATCTTTTTACAGCCACATTAGACTGGCACCTAGTATCACTTTCATTCTTCATCTCTGGCCAGGGTCTTTGTATTTTCTCTCCTTTTGAGTGCTGATTTATTTCTTCAGCTCCAGCAGAAACCACTTCTGTTCACCAATAACAGCCGGCACCTTTGATAACTTTATTTAGCGCTTTAAAAGGATATTTTATCTGCTCACAGATCAAGACTTGCCATGTCTTGTCAGGATCAGTCTGGCCATGTATCAAACATGGTCACAGCTTTGCTGAGATGAGCAGAAAAGCCCCAGAGGTCACTGTAAGTCCGGGAACCCAGAGAGGGGCTGTGGTACTCGAAACCTTCTGAGAGACTGAAGTTAAGAGCAGTTTAGGGAGCTGCCGTGTGGCTCTGTTCTTGGAAAGCACAGTGGCCTTGAGCATACATCCACGGAGGCCATGTGGATGCCCTTCCTGGGGCTGTGGGACTGGGGTCCTGAGGAGACCCTTCCGTGTTCTGTAACCTGAATATCAACAGCCTTTCCAGCTAAAGACAGTTCACAACCCCAACTCCCTTTATTTCCAAGTCAGTTAGTCCTTGCTCCTCATCAAGTTTATTGTTTAAAAGTTTCCTTGAAAATGAGAGGAAGTCGTGTTCCAGGCACTATGCATCCAGCGACACCCTGGGGTCCTCCAGAAGATGCAGACTTCAGTCTTTCTTGCACATGGAGACTCCTAGAATCAAAGACATAGCTCTTCTTGGTCTTTTCTTCTGTGACCAAAACACACTCAATTTCTTCAGTTGTTTTCTTTGGCATTTGATTTCCAGAATCTTCAAAGATTTTACTGACATCCTCCGAGCACTCTTTTACATGGTCAATTTCCCTATTAAACTACAGTTCCAGAATAGCAACAGTAACCACAGCCCTTTCCCAGGACCTTTACCTCCATTAGCCTGTGTAACCACACATCGTGTGCATGTGCTAAGCTCTGTGACCGACCTCACAGACCAGGACCCAGGGTTCATGGGGTGAAGGAGTTTGAGCAGAATTACACACCATTATTGGCAGGATTCTGGCTCCCAGCAGTGTGGCTCCATCTAAATTACTGTACATTCATCACTCCAGGTAGAACAGATGTGGAGATCACAAGAGACCTCTGAGTTCCCGCACTGAAAGCATTACACGTAAGGCACTTGTATCTGCTAGTTTACGACAAAGTACTGGCTAGTATTCCCAGTCTTAGCACTATTTTCCATTTTCATCCAGATTACTCATAAAATTATCAAAATGACCATGTTTTCTGATAGGTTTAGCTATGATTCAGATGGCCAGGTTGGGATAGAAGTACATATTTTATTGAACTATTTTTAAACCTTTTACATAAAGGATGCTTCCTACCTGCCTTTCTCCCCAGTGTCCTGCAGACAGTGGGCCACAAACACTCCCTTCAGCTCTAGGCTGCTCACCTCGTGTTCACAGTCTTTCCTGATCTCATAATAACAGCCCAGGCCTGGCCTGTCTGAGAGCTCACACTTGTTGAGATTATTCTAGATTCAAGAATCTCTGGATCTAGATATATGGAGCTTCCGGCACTTAGGACAATTATTATGTTGTTTCCTTTATACAGCCACATCCCTTTACTAGATATTTCTTGTTAGTCTGTTTGAGTGTTTCAGGAGCACTCTGAGAATATTTGTTGCTGGTCAGTATTAACTAGACTTTGACACAGATATCAGGCGGCAGTGTAAGTGGAGGTTACTTAATTCAGGTCAAGAAATTAGCTAAAATATGTTCATGGAGTAGAAAGAATATAATCTCCCATGTCATTATTTGGGTTTTATACACTCGATCTGTCATGGAAAGAGAAATGTAAATTAACGTCTCAGTTTATTTCTCCTGATCCTTCCCATTTATTTCCCCTTATTGATGTTGATGTTTTGTTATTTGTTATTTTATTATCATAAAGTGCCTTTCTTAGCCTCACTTAGTGCTTTTTCCCATTTTTATACCTTTTCTCCGATATAAACAGATATTTTACATTGTATTTCTGATATTTTATTCCTTTTGGCCTGAACATCTGCTTTGCTTATCTTTTATTTACAACATTACTTTTTCTTACATAACTTTTGTATATATTTCACAGCTCTGTTTTGCTTAGTATATTAACAAGACAGACATCATTTAATGAATACATTTATTTGTAGTACTTAAAATATCAGCTATGGGTATTTTAATTCTATAATCATATTTTTTAAATTTCAGTAAAGAAATTGTATTATTTGATATTCCATTTGTGCCTCCTTTTAGTTGTAATGTCGTATCTTCCTATAATCCTCTAATTTACGATCATTCTCCAGTAGATATGAGCTATAGAATCCCTAATTTGAAAAATGAGGTGCATGCATTTATCCTCCTCCTTCCTTTCCTGACATCCCTGCTTTGATAAATTGCTTTCATATTTTTAGTAAATTTACTTCATCTCATTGTTACTTGTTTTTTATCATTAAATGATATATCTGCATAGATAACTGGTTATAATGGAGATAAAGTCAAGCTATCATGCTACTGCTGGTTCTCTTTCTCCAGCCACTCCCCACTAGTCTTTTTTTTTATTTTAATTTCTCTACAGTGTGTCTGGTTAAATGGTAGATTCAAATAATCTTATGTTTTGCAAATTTTTTAAATCCTCTTTTGTAGCAGTAACTACCAATTCCATTTTAGTCTCTTTTCTTTTGTTTTTTTATAGAGTGTAGTTTCTACTACCCAGCACATTCTATGCTGGTTTTCCTATTCATTTCATTTCTCTGGTTGGCAGAAGTTTACTCTCTTGTAATTTTTATAGGAATTGCTCCGGGAAATGATTTTTCCATTTGTTTCTACATGTTCAGAATTTTTAAACTACGCCTTTTTCTTGAATCATATGTTGGTATTGGAAGCAAGTTCATGTTTTTTTTTTTCCTTTCAGAACTCCACTCCACTGTCTTCTCCTATTAAATTTTTCAGCCAAAATGACTGAGGCTAAATTGATTTTTTCCTCCCAAGGAGGCTTCTTTATTGACCCAGCCCCACTGACCAAAAGATTCCTTCCTGTTCTTTGAGTTTAGGAACTTGGTTAACTGAGGTTTCAGGACTGACTCTTCTGATTCAATTATTCCTAGAACACAGTGTTCCTGGTAAAGTATGTTTTACTTTTTTCCCCTTTTTATTCTCAGTCTTACAAAGAGGAATCTAAGTTGTATTATTTCAGTGTGTATTGAGTTCACTGAAGTCTCCCAGATGTTTGTGATGGAGGCTTGAATGAAGTACCCTAATTTAGAGTGTGGTCACCAGTCATCAGAAAGCTTTCCTTTACCAGAAGACTTTATACAAACAACGCCCTATATATGATGCATCTCAGCAAAAAACACATATATACTATAATCCACAAATACATACATATATATACACCTATATATTCACAATGAAAGAGTAAAACAATATTATATATGTGTGTGTATATGCATGCGTGCACACACACGCACACACACACTTGGTCTGGGTGGTCTAGGCATATTTTAGGATTGTCAGAGAAAAACCAGCCCAGGAGGAATAATGTGAACAGGCCCCAGGTGGCCAAAAATAAGCAGCCTGTGGGCACCCTTGGCTCTGTAGCCACCTTGACCTGCTTCCTCGTGCTGGCTCTGGTGTCACTTTTTCTTTCTTGGCTGCTACTCTCCAAAATGCCCTGCACAGTCCCAAGCTGCTAAATTTCAGTGTCTGGAAGAAGTCTCTACACAGCCATTTGTGGTGACAGATCAGGAAATCTCCATGGTCCCCATGCCGGGGGCTTGGCGCTGCCCCAGGAATGGCTGCAGCAGCAGCGTTTTCAGGGCAGCGGCCGCAGGAGGACAAGGAGCAGTTTCTACAGAGGATGTGCACATGACAGTCAGATCATTATAAACTCACAACCACGTGCCCTTCCCCAAAACAAAGATGACTTCCTGCTGCTTCTGTCCAGACTCTCAGGGGACATTCAGCTCATTTTGTTACTCTTCACATTTAAAGGTCTCCTTACAATCATTTTATTAAGATTTCTCCTGGAGAAACATTAACACAGCAAGTGTTTGTAAAAGTGCCCACAAAATTAAAACCAACCAGAGAAACATTCACGGAAAAGCAGGTGATTAATGGTGGTAGGGCTTGGGGTAGGAGTCTTTCCTGGAAGGAGGGAAGGGAGGGGTTGATTGCTACACCGCAGGGGGCAGCAGGCTGGCCTGCTGGTCTGAGGGTGTAGAACCTGATGTCAGGTGTAGGGTGGCACAGAGTCTGGCCTGTTTCTTGAGCTGAAAGGTTTCAGCTCCTGAGAGGTGACACTGATCAGGAGGCTAGGATACAGGATGCTTCTGAATGAGAAGGTGGTCCAGGCTCAAGGCTGAGGGAGAGCACAAGTGAGAGGCACAGCAGTTGCCATGGCCACACAGCATCAGCACTAGGCAGGCTCGTGTCCGTCTGGAGACAAGGTCAAAAGCAGACATGGATCTCTTAGGTGCTGTGGGTGTCTCTGTCTGAATCAAAGGCCAGAGGGAAATGGAAAGATAGTTGTGACCTGGGACACATGCACCTCTTCTCCCTTGGTTTAGGGATTTGAGATGAATTCCGAGATCGTGCAGGGTAAAGAGTTCTATGGGGACCCTTGTTCTCTGGCCTCTCCGGGTGTCTTCGCTAATGGAGACCTTGGGACACATCCAAATGGTTGCCCATCAGCTGTGTGCACACATGTACACACACAAGGATGTGCACACACAGAGGGTAGAAAGTGGTCTAATACAGAATGCAGCTGATTGCTATGCTGCCTTTGTGTTTGGCCTTAAATCCACTCAGTTTTCTGCTCCTCGCTTCAGCATCATGTAAACCTCGGCAAGACCTGACCCTGAGCTCAGACGTCAGCTTCTCCATTTTTATTTCTAGGTATGTGTTTTATTATTCTGCAGTTGCCAATTACCTGATATAATTTTTGAATCTCTCATCTAAAATTTGAAGATATTGAGTAACTTCAGGTTTTAAACTCTGAACCCCTGATATCCCCCCCAATATGAATATCCTATGTGTATGTTTCTATTGTCCATTTTTTTTTGTCTTTTGTCTTTTTAGGGCTCCACTGCTGCATATGGAGGTTCCTAGGCTAGAGGTCTAATCAGAGCTGAAGCCGCTGGCCGATACCACAACCACAGCAACACAGGATCCAAGCCATGTCTGCAACCTATACCAGAGCTCACGGCAATTCTGGATCCTTAACCCACTGAGCAAGGCCAGGGATAGAACCCACATTCTCACAGAGACAATGTCAGGTCCTTAACCTGCTGAGCTACAATGGACACTGAGCTGCCATGAGCTGTGGTGTAGTTTGAAGACGTGGCTTGGATCTGGCATTGCTGTGGCTGTGGTGTAGGCTGGCAGCGGAAGCTCCAACTGAACCTCTAGCCTGGGAACTTCCATATGTTGTCAGTACGGCCCAAAAAAGCAAAACAAGCAAACAAACAAACAAACAAAAACCCCAAACCAAAAAGGTGACATATCACCTCACTCTTTTATCATGGTTGTTGTCAAAAGATAAGAAATAGCAAGCGTTGATGAGGATGTGAAGAAAATGAATGCTTGTGCACTGCTGGTGAGAAGGGAGACTGGTGTAGCCACCGTGAAGAAGAGGATGGAGAGTCCTCACAAAACCCAAACTAGAGTGAGCGTGTGACCCAGCAGTCCCACCCCGGGTCTGTTTTCAAAGGAAATGAAAACAGGATCTTGAAGGGATATTTGCTTTCCCACGTCACTGGAGTATTATTGATAAGAGCCAAGATATGGAAACAGACTGTCAACAGATTAATGGATAAAGGAGACTGGAGGTACAGCTATGCATTTGGGATATTATTTAGCCAAGAAAATGAAGGAAATCCCTCCACAGGCGACCACACATATGGAGCTGGATGGTGTTATGTTGAAAGAGAAATACAATTAAAGCACAGTGTCATTTACATGTAGAATAAAAAATAACATCAAACTCACAGAAACAGAGGATATAAAGGACTTGCCAGCAGCTGGGGGTGGAGGAACTGGGGAGAGATTGGTGCAGGGTGGAAATTTCACGTGAGAGATGAACGAGGCCTGAGGAAAAGTGCATAACATGGTGACTGGTTGATGACACTGGATAGTAGATTTAAAATTTGCTAGGATATTAGAACTAAAGTGTTCTCACCAAAGTATTTACATATTTGTAGTATAGTGTTATATATTTATATATAAATGCATACGTATGTTGATGGATGTGTTAACTAGATGGGAAGAATTCACAATTTATGTGTATATATAATCACCTTAATATCTTACATTTTTTTTAGTCTTTTTGCCTTTTCTAGGGCTGCACTCAAGGCATGTGGAGGTTCCCAGGCTAGGGGTCTAACAGGAGCTGTAGCCGCCGGCCTTCGCCACAGCCACAGCAATGCAGGATATGAGCCACATCTGCAACCTACACCACAGCTCATGGCAATGCCGGATCCTTAGCCTACTTAGTGACGCCAGGGATCGAACCCACAACCTCAGGGTTCCTAGTCTGATTCGTTAACCACTGAGCCACAGTGGGAACTCCTCTTACATTTTTATTTGTTAATTCATACCTCCATAAAGCTGAGGAAATAGGCAAGCTTCCTAAATATTTATCTCAAAAGTATGTGACATTGTAAGCGGGTCTCTTGTCCTTTCATGTGTATGGGAAACTATTTCCTTTTAATTCTACTTTTTTTTTTAAATTTTCTACTTGAAATATCTTTAAGCCTATATTCTTTTTAAAGTAAGATTAAGTGATACAGTTTTTCTTTAGAGTTATTACTTGCTATGACAAGTATAGGAAGAATTTATTGAAAATGAATTATGTCTCCTCAACCATATAATTATTTCACAACAGTCACAGTAATGATGAAAAACAGAATGTGCCTTTTGACCTGTCTGCACAACAGGGGGCAGATCTTTTCTCTGGCACAGAAAACAATAGGGTTGGTCTTTGACCTGGACGGCAGGGCTGAAGATCCTATAACCCAATTTTTATTAGCTTTGTCCTCAGATCACTTTTCAAAGCTACACTCAGTTCAAAAGAATAAAATAGTATTCAATATAATTCTTGAAAAATATTAGTATATCAAACTTAATATTTCAGCTTACAGCAAATTATAATAGTGGGAAGAAATAGCAGACATTCTTAGGAAGCTCAAACTGTTCCTTCTTGCGAATAAGTATACCACTTTATTCTTTTTTTTGTTCATTTTTGTCTTTTTAAGGTCGCACCTGCAGCATGTGGACGTTCCCAGGCTAGGGCTCAAATTGGATATATAGCTGCCAGCCTACACCACAGCCACAGCAACACCAGATCTGAGCCATATATGTGACCTACACCACAGCTCACATCAATGCTGGATCCTTAGCCCACTAAGCAAGGCCAGGGATGGAACCCTCTTCTTCAGGGATACTAGTCGGGTTTGTTACTGCTGAGCCATGAAGGGAACTCCTTACTTGTTTGGTTAAGTGTTTTCCTAAGTATTTTATGCTCTGTTGTTACTGTGAATGAGACTGCTTTCTTTATTTAATTCAAAGACTGATGGATGAGAATTTTAAAATAAAATCAAAAATAGCAAAATGGAACAAAATTAAGGATCATCATGCAAATTCAAAAGGAAATGAAAGCACTGAAAAAAACCTGACTCACACTTTAAAGCAGGTATAATGTTCCCCAAATTTTACTGCACTGTTTCTGTGTTTTTTCATTTCATTACATAATATGTTTCATATTTCTGCCGTAAAAGATCTTAGCAAATATTTAAAATAATCAGCTCAGTAATGTTTGAAGGTTGTCTGCCATAGAAGGAAAAAAAAAGCAAGCGTTTCTCTATAGTATGAAAATGAGAGAACAGACTATGTCTACTCTGTCTAGTATTAACAGTCAGTAATAGCCACAAAGTTGTCTTTACATTGCTAACAGGGACCTGTGTAAGCCCCTTTAACTGTGTGCCCCTCCTGCCTAAGTGCTACTTTTAGTATGCAGATCCCAGATTCAGCTAACCCTCTGCACTTGCAGAGGATTGTTTCCAAGCCCCGCTGTGGATACCAGTATCCACAGGTGCCCAAGTCCCACAATCCACTCTCCACATCTGTGGATTCTCCATTTGCGGATGCAAACAAACACAGGTCACGTGATCACATATGACGTTTCCAATCCACTGTTGGTTGAATCCCATGGATACCAAGGGCAGGCTGTAATATTAACTGGCATCATAAGACAAGTCACTCATACTTTCTAAAGCAAAAGAATCTCAACATAACGGTTCCTCTGGCAACACTCAGTGTGGGAGATGTGTACAGTCTGCTTCTGAATACGTGTATATGTGATTTTGAGCTAACGGTGAGGCAGAATTTAACATCTAGCTCCCTGTAATATTTATCAGATCAGGAACTACTTACTAGCCAATAGAAATAAAGTTTTCCCATGAAACATAAACATAAAGTTAAACTGGAGATACACTATAAATTAAAATATGTCCCTTCTCTGAATGTATTTATAAGTTGAAAAAAAAAAAAAGCAGTGTCCTGTTGTAACTTTCAGACAGAATCCATCAGTGTAAATACAGGTACATAAAATCATGCTAAATATAGGTTAGCAGTATTAAATCATGAAAAGAACGATGATATTTCTGTGTATGAAATTCCAGACTTGTTCTCATTTTATAACTTGAAGTTTAAGTTCTATAATATTCTGGTGTTCACTCTTCCTCTGGAGAAATCAGCTATCATTCTAATTGCTGTTTCTGTGGAGGTAATTGTTGGCTGATAAATGCTGATGGAAACATAAACTCTTAGGAGTGGTTCAGTACTCGAGTACTGAAGGTAAACTTGGTAATATTAGTTTTACATCAGTGAATCTAATAATTTCATAAGAGAATTAAAACACCACAAGATATGAAAAATACTCAGAACCACCTGAAATGAGATTGTTCGACCCATAATCCAAACGGTTCCTTTGCAAATCATCTACATGGACTGGTGTGAAATGCACGAGCAAGACACCCTCCAGGACCGCGTGTACCTGCCCATGTTTCTTGCCCTGAGAGGCTCGTGTCTTTACAAGTTTCTGGTTGTAAGTGGTTGTAAGTGGTTTTGTCTAACATCCTGCATTTCCCCAATATTATGCCACAGAGTGGCGTCAATTTAGCAATAACAAATGACATAAAGCAATACATTTTGAAAATAAGATACAGATAAAAAAATAGAAAACCATCTAAATGTTTCTGAAAGTATCTGGCTAAAGATATATGTTCTAGCATTAAACATTTACTTTATAACCCTTGAGAAACCCAGATGGTGTTTCTGTTTAGCCATTTGTAATAGACAGAATGTGTTTATTTATAAGCCTCAGGTTTGTCCAAATCAAATTAGTAGTTTGATAATCTTTTATATCCCCTATAGTCACTCAGCTTTATGTTAAATTTGTACAGGGTCTACTGCACTTAAGGCTGTAGTTTATATGACAGTAGTTTCTCAATAAATGTTTATTGAATAGAAATAGTAAATGCCATACCAACCACTTACAGACTTACAGGTCTAATAATACATAGTCTTGGAATTATCAGGTTAGACTTGCTATAATCTTGACTGCTCTATGTCTACACAAAGTTCAAAATATCTGGAAGAAAGGAAAACAATAAGTATTTTTATCTTTTATACTTTTCCTTCTCTGAATAATTTATCGTGACTAGACAGGTAAGCGTTTCAAACACATATTAAGTGAGCAGTTTCATTGTAGCGTCTGGTGCCTCACAGTGTTCAGAACTTTGACTTCCTGATGTAGCCTATATCTTTCTTAAAAATCAAAGAGAGTGTTGATACAGCATCTGGTGTCCTCTGTGTGTAACAGATGGTACCAGGAACAAGAGCTATTACATGTGAGGTATGAACACTTAGTACTTACATGCAGAGAATAAACACATTATTTACAATATGTCAAGACAGTGGGCAGAGGGACATTTTTGCATGTAACATAGAACATTGGCTGAAAGAGTAAGAGAAATGGTGTAACACTTGGGATGGAGGAAGCAGAAACTGGTTCAAGGATGTCTGGGAGGAACACCTCACAGCTCAGAGTCAGCTCAGTGCGTATGTGGAAGTTCCATGCCTGCACCCTGTTGTATAAGGAAAGAGAAAAATAGGGGCTCTCTTTCTAATATAAGTGTTGTACTCATTTCTCATCTTTTAAAGGTGATCACATGGGACTGGACCTGAGCCAAGAAAACGTTTTCTGTTTATGAGATTTTGTGCAAGATTCTCAAGGTAGGATCAGCACGTAGTGATCAGCAGTGATTGTTCTAATGGTTTTCCTCAGACAACAGGGGTCCAGGGTGGTTCCTGAAAACAATCCATGTGTGGACAGGAGGCAAAATGTGAGACACAGCAAAGCAAAATATGTGCGAGAGGCCAGAAAGTAGTGGACTGCATGGGTGCTTGCCATGTGCTTAGGCAATTCTCAGCCAGATTCCTGGGTCCTCCTTTGGGAGGGACCCATAGGCTGGTCAGAATCCACTGCAGATGCTTTAGCTGGGTTGGCTGGGACTGGCTGAACTTAGACCTCAATTATTACCATGGTGGTTTTTGTTTGATTGTTTGTTTGCCATGTAAAGTATAGAAGAGAAAGATTTGGCTAAGACTTGGAATGAGAAAATGCAGAAAATTTAAAGGCACATGCAAAGGAAGGTTATATAATTATGTGTATTTTTAATCTCAGGGTTAGCTTACCTCTCTGGGTATGGAAACAAATATACAATTGTTAGAAAGCAATTAAATTCCTGTACTGTGCACAGGGTTGTTGCAATAGGAAGTCACTGAGAATTTTGTAAAGTTCCAAATAGGTTCTGTGGCCATTTTTCAGAATCAAAGTGGGAATAATTTATAAAACCTAAACAGTAATCTGCATTCAGTTTCTGTTCTAGGGTCTGCAGCCTTGGATGTGCTACAGATTGATAATTAACTCCTGGTTAGGGTTAACTTGTTTGTGTAGTCAAGGGGTACCAAGTTCCCTGTGCTTTATGTCCGTTCTTTCTCTTCCATTTAAAGACTCGGTATAGTAGAAAATGCTGAAACAATTACAGCATAATGAATTGAATCAAAATTGTCTGAAGGCAGAGAGACAAAAAATGTGATTACATCAAAAGTATTCATAATTTTCTTTCCTTCCGGAGAATCCTGTAATAAAGCTGACAATTGCAAGAGCTCAGGTGCTAACTAAAAATAGAGGCCATTGCTTGCTCATCACAGTGTATGGCTTTGGTTCTGTAGCGGGACTAACAGAGGGAAACTCTGACACACTTGAGCATAGGCTTAAAAGTTACAGCCGGCAACTCCTCAAAGACGTGCCAGCCTCTGAAGGAAGAGGGTCTGACAGCTCAGGAAGTAACTGCAGAAGCAGCTAATGAGATAACTTTCTAATGGAATTTGTAACCAACAAAAAAAGAACTAATGCAATGAAAAAGAAAGAGTGAAAGAGAGAAGAAGGCAATAAGGAAGGAAAAAGGGACTGAGGGAAGAAAGAGGGGAAAAGAAAGCTCAAAAATTTCAGTAACAAACTGCCCTAACATTTTGTTTGTCCACACCCTATTTGTGCATTGAAATAACTTTTCATGGTCATATCCACCACACATGTCTACATTATCAATTAGTCTTAAGTTATTCCCCCTCATTAAAAACAAAAACAAAACAAGACTGAAAACAAGACCAAAAATCTGCTTGGTGCTTATATCCTCCTCCTTAAATAAATAAATAAATAAATAAATAAATAAATAAATAAAGCTGCCAGAACCTTTAAGCATAATGCAGCCTCTTATACTACCGGAAATGAGAACAGTTTTAAAGCTGAGACTAAGAGTTGTGCCTGGCTCCAGATAAACACTCAATATTATATTCTTCTCTTTTCTGAAATTATGTGTGCAAAGTTAGGACTACAAGTTTTAAATCTGCCTTGTCCTGTAAAAATGTGACAAGATTTTTGTCAACTGGTATTCTTTAAAAATGGCTTTTTGGTAGATTTTTAAATAGCCCATCATTTAGTCATATTTTTTAACCAGTCCCTTCATTTTGCCATTTGATAGCTCCAGATTTGTTCCACCAGATATCACAGTGACTACTCTTCGGTTTGTTTTACAGTTGCTTTTGCGTATTGTTATAGACCAGGGAATCTGCTGAGCATGTTGTAGCTGGATACCAAGGCAGAAAAAACTCCTGATTTCTCTGAACTTACATTTTATTCAGGTGCCTCAGATGTTAAGGAAATATAGAAGGACAGAATAGGGATAAAACAGATACCAAAGGACTGATTTTTGCTCACAGACTTTCGTAGAACTTCTGAGTTACTGCCTTTACTCTAAATGCTGCATTTTGGGCATCCTGGAAAGCAGATATTCTCATACCCTCAAGGTGTTACGTTTCTGGACAGAAAATCACCCCCAGAAAAGCCACAACAGTTCTGACTCCTGTTACAGCTGCTGGACGTGCCCATGTATTAGCATCCTGCCTGGATTGGAGTCTAGCAGCCATCTAGAAAAAGCCTGATGACAGGCTTTTTGCATAGAATGTTCTATCAGCCTGTTAGCTGCTTTGGGAAATTTTACCTGGAGATAAATATTTCAAGTAATACATACGCACTCTCCTGTGTTACACGTAAACACTGAGGCTGTCCTGCTTGGGGTGAGGGCAGCCTCCAGTTCTGTACTTCCTGGATTGACTTGACCTACAAAGTCATCAGCCAGGGCTTCTCTTTCCCAAAGCAACATTTTATGCAGCACAAGAGCAGAGGTGTGGATGTGAGACGTGGCACAGAGTGGAAGAGTGTCCGTCATGCAGGGCAGGGCAGGGTTGGTGTCCTCAGAGCCCTGATGCAGAGCTGGGTCTGGGGAGGCTCTGAAGGGTGCCCTGGGGAGACCCGCCCATGAAGCTGGGCTCCAAGCAGACTGCTGCCTCCAGAAAGGGTCCCTCAGAGAAGGCACGTTTCAAGATACAGTTTAGAGATCTGGCCTCTGAGGAAAACTAATCTAATGGGGACCCCGCTCTCCTGATACAAAGCAAAAGAGTGAGAACAGGTAGGGTGGTGAGAACAGAGGTGGGGTGGTGAGAAAAGAGGTGGTTTGGTGAGAAGAGAGGTGGGGTGGTGAGAACAGGTGGGGCGGTGAGAACAGAGGTGGGGTACTGATAGTCACCCAGAGTGTGGAGCTTACATGCAGTGCCAGGTATTGCTCTAAGGCTTATGGAATAATGTATTTAACCTTTATAACACACTGTGAGGCCATTAATATTACTCCCATTTGGAGTAATGGAGATACTCCAAATGGGAGTAATATTAATGGAAACAGAGGCAAGAAAAGTTTATTTTTTTGTTACCTTAACATTTTCTTGGATTTATTACTCTTCTAGAACATACTCACTCTTCTGTTAGAATTCAGTAGATGCACAGCTGTCACATAAACTACTTACATTTGTTTTTCCAAAAGATCTTTCAAGTTCCAGAGTATTAATTACTAATATCTCATTTTTAAATTTGTGTTTTATTGACATATTTACACTCTCGAAAGCTCAAAGGTATCATAATCGAATAGGCTTTTCCTGCTTAGGTTTCTCTTCATTCTGGAGGTTTCTGATCATTTCCCTTAGTCCTTATATGGTAACACACACTGCAGTATTATTCTTACCTTATTATGTTTTCCTTAATTTATACCATTTGCATTGTAGTCTCTATGTTAGGTGTGAACCAAGCATGGATTTGTCAAATATTTTAAATAATTGTACATAATTTCTGTGATGTCTGAGGAGTCCTAAAATGTTTTTCCTTTTGGTTATAAAAAGTGCAGCCTTACAGTGTTTTCATGAAGCTTCTAGAGCAATTCAAGGCCCTTATTTCAACCAACAAATATCACTTAGCACCAGGATATGGTAATAAAAGGATTCAGTGACTTCTTCCCTTTAGGAACTTAATGCACAAGATTTCCCTGGTGGCTCAGTGGGTTAAGGAAACCACATTGTCACTGCAGTGGCTCAGGTCACTGCTGCAGCGTGGGTTTGATGCTTGGCTCAGGAACTTCCACATGCTATGAGTGTAGCCAGGAAAAAAAAAAAAAAAGAGCTCGATGCACAAGAGATATTTAATCTTGTTTTCCATATAAACCAAAATCCTCTTTTTCTCATACCTTGTTGTATAGGGGCCTTCCTTTCCCATGTTAATGTGTCTTAGAGCAAAGTATTTATGAGTTCTTACAATCTAATGCTACAGAATTCCGCTCCCAGCTGTCATTCTGAAAATAAACCCTGGGGAGCAAAGCTTTTGAAAATCCTGATATTTCAATAACACCCCAATAACTTTAATAAAATATGAAAGCATAACTATATTAGGAAAACCTTCCTCACATATGTAAGTGAATATTTATATAACATTTATAAAATATAAATAAATTGAATATTTTGCTGAAGTGTTTAAAATAAGTGACACCTAAGAAGGTTCTGGTCAGTAAAATTCTATATGTGCAGCTGCTAGACCATATCCTTCACGTAGGAGAAAGCTAGGAAATTGGCTTTGTTGCCCAAATCAATTTGGTGTCAAGCTCAAGGATTCACCCCCTAAGAAGAGAATTATTTGTAATCCCCTATTCACTTTAAATTCCTTCAGTTCTATTGTAATTTTTTCCATAATCCTTCTAGACTTAATACAGTGTGGAATCGCCTTCACCTTGGTCTAGAATATCTCTTTTTTGATGCTCTGGCAGATGCAGTTTGCAGTACCAGTTTTTGATTACAGCACTCTATTGTTAATAACAAGTCTGCTTTTGCTGTTACATATCACTTTAGCAATCAGGTATTGTTTGTTGTTTTTGCTAGTTGTTTCTTTGGAATGAGGTCCACTGTACGCTTGCAGTTTTCACTGCAGATGCTCAGCAGTACACGCTGAGCACTGTCCACCTCACATTACTCATCCTTTGCATACTTTCAAGAGCTGAATAGACCAGGCTTGCCTCTCACCATCCCGCTCCACAAAGTAGAAGGACCTCAGAGGACGCTAGGTGACAGATTCTGAGAAGCAGTGCAGAAGTTGCACATGAGGAGCTGCCTTTGGGCAGCCGCACTGCCTTGTCTGCTACCAGGTCATGGCTACACTGAGTCATGATACTCTTAGAAATGCAGTTTGGAGCAGGTCAAGTTTTTCGTTGTTCAGTGTAGACACTAAACAGGTTCATTTCCGCTACACCAAAAAGGGAACTCCTGGCTGCTTTAAAATTGTTACACCACATCCACAAGGAAAAGTCTTTGGCTCTGAAACAGCTGAAATATTTTCAATTAGCATAATTTTTCTAAATAAAAAAATTAGGAATACTTAAATTTTACCCTTGGGATTACTTCTGTCAATCAGGTGGAACTTAGCAAATTAGCCTTGTTCCTATTTTTTTTTAAATACTTATTGTTTTGAGATTTTTATTTTTTCTAGTATAGTTGATTTGCAATGTTCTGTCAATTTCTGCTGTACAGTAGAGTGACCCAGTCATACATTCTTTTTCTAACATTATCCTCCATCATGTTACATCACAAGTGATTAGATATAGTTCCCTGTGCTATGCAGCATAAAAGTACTTATTGAGAAAATTCTTCATCGTGTTTCAATCTATTGTGGCCAAGAGAAAATAACAGAGGGAAATGGTGACCTCCTGTGAGACGTTTTCCTGTCCAGGGATAAACGTATAGTTACAAGTGTGTGCGTGTCTGTGTGTGTGTGATTCTGCAATTTGATCTTGGTTATAATATTTGGAAGTAATAGCTTTTTGGTATATTTTTGTTTCATCAAAGCAGAATAAAGCTCAGTTTTGCTTTAGGTTACTATACAAATTATTCATTCTCTTCCTGCATTATTGTTTGTTCTGAACAAAAGCAGATGGACTTAATAGGAATGAAGACAGTTCTTAGCAAAAGATTTACAGTTACTCTTGTCCCAGTAGATAATTATACTACTTTGGTTTTTGTACTCCAGTGTGTTAATACCGCCACCCTCCATCCACAGACTGTGCATTTCTGTTAGTTTCCATGCACTGTACTCGTTTGGTTACAAGGTTAGTTGGTCGATAGAAAGAGTGGGGCCGTGACTACAGGATAAAGCAGCACCAGGTGGCCTGGGCTTGACTTCGGCCCTATTCATTCCCAGAAATAAACCACAGATAAATAACTCTGTTATCTTTATTTCAGATTTCTCACTGTTATGTCAGGAATTACAATTACTGCTACTTTCTGGGCAGTTAGTGTAAAGAGGAGCCTCGGAAGGGCACTTAATGGGCATTAATGACTGTGTCTTGCAAGCGTTTGAATGAGACGTTCCTTCCATCCCCAGAACCAGGTCATCTGTGACTGCGTTTTATTTAAGGAGAAATGCAGTGCAATTCAGTGAATGTTATAGGGCATATAGTTTGGTAGATGTCAGAAATGGAAAATAATACATACAATAGGAGACTGGGGTATGTTTCACTCCAGACATAAGTGATGGCGCTGAGTTTTTCCTTACTCAACTATTTGTATGATGTTTATTTTCCAACCATGTTATGTATGTTAAAGCATATTTCATTAGAATATATATATATATGTGCATATATATATATATATATACACACACACACCATTTTGTGTAGTTTTAAATTGTTCGTTGCTATAAATACTTATGTGTAACACATAACCTATTTTCAATTCAATAGAAATGTATAGAAATGACAGTAGTGCTCCTTTTGTATTCATGGAAGGAAATTTATTCTTAAAATATGTTTTGAGGGTTGTATTATTATGTAGAGAAATGGGAGAGGACCAGAAGTTACTAGAATGATCCAGTAACACTAAAAGTTCACTCCTTAGAGATGCCCAACCAGCTGCCAGTTGCTTCTCTTTGGATGCCATTTCCATACAGTGACCGTGAACCTATTCAGAGATCTCCCTGCATCCAGAAGAAGTCTATTGCCTCCCAGCATCTCCACGTGGATGTCTAACACACATTCAGATGACCATGTCCCCACACCCCAAGTGCCCCGTCACTGACTGCCCTCACAATGTCCCTGCCACTCACTTTAGGGAACACAGGCACCACTCCAAGAACCCTGGCATCAAGCTCCAGTCTTTCTCTCATACCTGGTACATCAGCAAAATGTACCCCACATGCTGCCAGTACACTGTCCCTCTCATGCCCCTGTATTCATCTTATCATCTCTCACCCATTTTCCTGCTTTAAAACCTGCCCCCGTTATCTTTCAGTTTGATGCAAAGTAAAACCCAGAGCTGGCAGGGCAACTGCAGGATGCTGTGGCCTGGACCACAGCACTGCCCACCCCCACCCCTGCTCAGCCTCCTGCAGCCTGCGTGGCTCACAGCTGCCCCCACATCTTGGACCTTGTCACCACCCTCCCTGAATGCCCGAACTAGATTACTGTCTTGTCACACTTCTCCTTAAGTGTCACCTCCTTACAGGGCCCTTTTCTTATCACTCGACATAAATGGCACTGCCCCAGGCTAGTGCTCCCAAAGCAGTAAGAGGCTACTGACATCAGGGTGCGTTGAGTAAGCATCTCCTTGTTTGCCTGGTTACCCGTCTCACCCCCTCAAAGCAAACCTCCAGGAGGCCACCTGCTGGCCTCAGGGATCAGTCTTGGCACCAGAACAGTGCTTGGTGCACGGCAAGCTTGGGTACTCCCTTGGCTGAACATAACTGAGCCTGCTGTGGACCCTGAGGTAGGCCAGGAAAAAAATGCTCCCTGAGGTGGGAGGGCATGCAGTCTTGAACTCTGCCAAAGATGTTTCCACCATTAAAATTTACTCTGTCTGTTTAAAAGAAGTAACACTAGACCAGGAAGACCCACCTAGCGGTATGGGATGTTAACAGTACTGTTTTATCCCAACTTATTATGATGATTTAGAGGCCAGGCTCGAGGTCCTTTTGTCTGTCTTCATGACTAATGGAGCAGTTTGGCCACAGACCAACTTCCGTGTGACACAACGTGCAGGATTTTTAACTGAACACCTCCTGAGAGCCTTTCTTGCCAGTTACAGTCCCCCGCTGCCCTTCATTTGGCCTTCTTCAGACTGTCTCTCACCCAGGAAATGGTGTGCAAGCCAAGAGAGACTTTAGGTGAGACACAAGGAGCCAGCCTGCTGTAGGAGGGCTCGCATGTCTGTGGAGCTGTCCTCATCAACTCCCGCTGGCTGGTTTCCACCACCCACTGCTTTCTCAAGTGAGTTTTCTTTCCTAGGGTGCCAGCAGAGGCACTGGCAGGGGAGGATATGCAGGGGATGAGGGGTGAGGGTGTCCTACCCCAGCTCCTCTGGGCTTCTTGTGGGGCAATCTGGGGCCTTCAGATGCACATAATTCCTGCCTTTGACCTGTGTACTTTCCACCTGGACTGTGGCATCAGGGGTGGGCGACCCCACTTCACCATGTCTCCCTCCTGTTAGAAGAGAAAGCCCAGCCTGAGTGTGAAGGGCAGACTACACTTGGTGAGGTAAGGAGAAGGGCCCCAGGTGGCATGGAGAGGGAGTGCCTTGGAGGAGAAAGGTGAGAGGATCATGATAGAGGGTTTCCAGCTGGATGAGCCATGCGAACAAAGTCAGGCTGGTGGGAAGTCTCAGCACCTGTGTTCAGGGTATAAGCAAGTTTTCGTTTCTTACAATTATTTGCCTCTTAATTTGACAGACCATTGGCGAGTGCTTCTAACTAGGTAGAGAAGCTGCCATTGGCCAGGAAGGTGTTTACAGAAAGGATGGGTTAGGAATAGTGTGGGGCCCAAAGGTGGGTTGTAGGGAACCTTGGGGAGGTAAAGTTAGAGCTGGGATCGAGCCAGAACTCCTCCTGTGAACAGTCCTAAGGCCTTCATTTGCTGAGTCCACCAAGGACCTTCCCAGCACAAGGATTCAATGCTCCCTCGATTCTAGGGTGTGATGGAGAAGCCAGATGTCTGAGGTTGTAAGTAGACTATCAGCCTCAAGAAAGAAGTGTTCCTGAACTTTAGGAATGGGGAGACGAAGGCTGGCAACATGGGGGGGTGGAGGGTTCCAGGTGACTGTGGGCAGTTAGATGGATACACAGGGAAGAGGCCTAGCCACACTCAGATTTGATGGTGACAGCACACCCTTCCTCCTCCAGAAAATCCCATGGCCTGGAGAACTACCTGGTTCTGTTAGGAAGCACCCAGCTGTTCGAGCACACCCAGCACACCCAGGAGATGTGTGTGAGCCAGATTGACACGCACCCAGACTTTGAGAAGCTTCATCCCTTCGGGAGTGACATAGCCATGTTGCAGCTGCTCTTTGCTGTGAACTTTACCTCCTACATCATCCCTGCCTGCCTCCCAGCCCATGGCCTGAAGCTGCTTAGTAACTCATCCTGCTGGTTAACTGGCTGTGGGATGCTCGATGAGGAAAGTGAGGAGGTAGGGGAGAGGCTGGGGTGGGAGGGCAGATCAGGGAGTGTGGAGGAGGAGGAATAGAAGGAGGGGAGGTGGGAAGTGAGGGGTCCCCATGTAAAAAGGCCACTGGACCTTCATCCACTGTGCCTCACTTCCAGAGGGTCTAGTTCTGAAAGTGTGTGATTCTAAGGTTCAGTGTTCCCTAAGTGCAAAGCTCTGAGAATCTGGAGATCTATGACTTTTGCAGTCTGTAACTTGGGTTCTTGGAGTCTTTCTGCTTCTTGATTTCAAGTCTTCAGTCAACTGTGGATCTAAGATGACCTGATTCAACTCAGAGGTCATGCTTGTGGACAGGCCCATTCTAAGCCACTGACACACCCTGATTTCCCATTGGAGGCACTCCGGAAAAAATGGAAAGAAAACATGTTTATGACTTCTGACCTGTGAGCCTCCAAGGTCAAGTTTGAGTGATTACAACTTAAGGGTGTTTCACACTTTGAACCTCACTTTGCTCTTCTCCCAACCCAGGTCAGCTCTCTACTTGGGTTAGCATTATTAGGTGAACTTAGTAACACAGGAAAAACTTTGTGGTTTTGTAAGACTGAAAGAGGATAAAAGTAGATAAAACTTGCGAGCAGGAGTCTTTATTAAAAGAGTGTTTATGATTTGGCAAAAGCTTGAGTTGCAAAATTAGGGGGAAAAGAATATATATTTGTAATTATTTGTAAGGTCATATTTGGTAGGTGTTTCTCAGGAGGGGTGCTCAGGAGATGCATTTTGGACAGACCCTGTCTTCATTGGATGGGATGTGTCAGTGTTCCTGGCCCTTTCCCACTAGCATATCAATAACACTCCCTAATCATAGGACAGACAACCAGGTCCCCTGCTTAGTCACACCACACACACACAGACACACACAGACACACACAGACACACACACACACACACACACACACACAAATATGCCCCACACAACACACAGATACAGCACATTTCACATAAACACACACACACAAATGCATAAATACCACACATACACTTACACACACATGCCACACTTCATACATACCACACACACAGAAGTAGGCACACACCACACCAGATCAATAGGCACAGATACACATACATATACCTCACACAAACATACATACCACACACACACACACGCAGACACAAAGACACACACACACACATACACACACAGACCGTTTCCTCCTTGAGGGTAGGAACCCTGTCTTTCTTGTTTTAATATCCCAGCCTGTGCCCCAGGCCCTGGCACCCAGTAGGTGGTGATGCTGCCTCCCCAGTCCTATAGACCATCCTTTCTTTCCTGGACCTCCAGACGGGTCTCCTAGCTGCCCCCCTGTGTTCTCTTCTTTAGTCCACACACAACTGCATGCATGTTTGCTTTAAAGAAGCAGTCGTGCCAGTTCCCTGCTCTTTATCCTCAGTGCATTCTCATTTATGCTTAGAGAATAGTCCAAACACCCTACCTTGGCTCTCAGGCCCTGTGTAATGTTGGCACCCATTGCAGTCCGCTCGGCTCCTACTACACCCCTCAACCCCATCATCCCAGACACCAGGCCCCTTTATGCCTTGAATATACAGAGTCTGTCCCCACCTCAGGGCCTTTACCTTGGCTATTCCTCCAGCCTCACATGCTTTCCCTGTTATTCTGGAAGATTCATTTCCTTACATATACAACTCAGCTTCTCCTCTGAAGAGTTTTCCTTGATGCAAAAGTTAAAGCAGGCAGTCCCTAATATCACATTTCACTGTTTTATTTTCTTACCCCGCTTCTCAGATCTAAAATAATTCTACTTGCTTACTTCACTTACCTTGTTTCCCCCAACTAAAATTGCTGCCCTGTATCATTAATATCTAAAAAATAGCTCACATGAGGACAGATGAATAAATGAATAATTGGATGAGAGGCTGGATAGGGGAGGGATAAGTGGGAGGATGAGTATGTGGAGGGGAAGATGGGTGGGTGGGTGAGTGAAAGGATGGTGGGCAGAGAGATGGAGAGAGTGGATGTGATGATCAGTGGAGGGGAGAATGGAAAGATAGATCGAAAGATGGTTGGGCAAGAGGATGGAAGGGTGAGTAGATGAATGGGGTATGAGGAAAGATGGGTGGATGGATGGAGGAATTGTTGGATGGAAGGAAAGGTTAATGATTGACAAATGGAAGTGGAAGGGATGGTTCGTGAAAGTGTAGGTGGTTGGTGAGTGGTTGCTAAGCACCAGTGATTGGCATGCCTTGGTGGGATTTGCCTTTATTTTTTATGGAATAGGAGAGTAGTGGTCTATTGCTATGAGAGAGGTGGAGGGAATAGGATGTTTGGAAAAGTCTGAGAAACAAGGGAGGGCTTATAGGCATAGGTAGAAGACTGAAAGTGGGCTTAAATCTCAGCTTCGCTGAGAAAACCCCATATTGCAGGTGGTGGTGAGCAGTAAGCCACAGTAGCCTGTAGCTAAGCTCCAACGGCCTTCACTGATTCCCTTCTTATCCTCACAGTGCCTTTGCCCACACCCTTCCATCTCCAGGAGGCTAAGGTGGGCCTCATTGAGAACCAGCTCTATAACCTGCTCTCTGGACAAAAGCTTAGCAAGAACTTCTCTGTGCAAGAGGAGTTGCTGTGTGTTGAGGACTTCTTGACAGGAAAGGCCATCTGCCATGTGAGTGAGGACATTTCTCTTCTTCCCTGGCCTGATCTCTGGGCCTCAGTTTCCCTGGTGGGGGGCCGTGTTGCCTCCACTCTCTTTGTGGAGACCCCTGGGATGTCCTGTTTCCTCCCTCTACATATCTCCCAGGGTCCATCTCTTGGCGGTGTCCCCCAGGCTGACCCCTTCTTCAGCCCATTGTACAGGAGGGCATCTACTACTGGCAGGACACTCCAACAGCATCTATTTTTGAGGCATATTTTAAACCCTTTATTGAAATATAACACACATATAGAAGAATGCATTCATAGTCTTTCCCTAAGTGTGTAGTTGGATGAATTTTCACATAGCAACACAACATGTGACCAACACTCATTCCCCCTTCCTCACATCAACACCCAACGGAAACTACCATCTTCATTTTAACACTTTATATTAGATTCTGAATTTTCCCTAAGTAGAACTCATTTCCAGTTGTCAGTTTTTCATGTCTTAACATTATATTTGTGAGAATCATCCTCACTGTTACACATAGTTATAGGTTGTTCAGTCTCATTGCCCTGCAAGACTGTATTGTGTGAACTTAATTCTATGGTCAGTTCTACCCTTGATGAATAGTTTAGGAGCTCCCAAGTTTTTCCTTTCATTTCACTTTCAAAGGTTTCCTATTCTACTTCACAGAAGCCCCTGAGGAGAATTGTTAGATTAAAAGCTACGTGTATATTAAGCTTTCGCAGCTGTTACCAAATATCTCCAGAGTGGTTGCACCAGCTCAGCTCATTCCAGCAGTGGCTGAGTTTATGTGCTCACCAACATTGGCACTTTCCATCCTTTCTCACTTTGATATCTTATTGTTGCTTGCATTTTCCTGATGACAGGTGAAATGTTGTCACTGGATATCTTCTTCATAAGTTTCCCCTCCATTTCCCCCCTGTGATTTTTCTGTTATCTGTCTTTTCCTTTAGGGGCTCTTGGCATATGTGTACATTTTATATATTCCAGATGTGAGTGCGCTGTTTAATTGTGAAGATCTCTATCCCCTCTCTGTAGTGCTTCATTTTATAATTGGGAAACAGGCTCAGAGAGGGAAAGTGGCTCCCCTGAAATAAGGCAGCACAGTTAGGGCCCGTGTGTTTTCACTCCAAGCTTAACTTGGCTCCCAGGCCTCCACCACATCCCCTCAGGGCCCAGAATCCTGATCCAGCATTAGGCGCCAAGCTCTTACACAGATGGCATCATGGAGTTCAGGGGATAGTGTTGGGGTTCTGGGGCTAGAGACACTGCTCTGCCCTGTGACCTGGGGTGTTCTTTCACCTTCTGAGCCTGTGTCCCCATTCACGGTGTAGGAGTCTGAGGCCTCCTTCACAGAGTTGTTGAAGGGTATTATAGTGGGTTGGATAGTGTGCCCTAAATTCGTATCCACTTGGAATCTCAGAATGTGACATTCTTTGGAAAGAACTCTTTGCAGATGTGATTAGTTAAGAATATTGAGATGCAGCCATACCGAATTTCGAGTTGGCCCTGTACCAGTGACTTGTGTGAAGAGGGCTAGACACAGACACTTGCTTTCAGACTTGCAGCTTCCAGAACAATGAGAGGATAATTTTCCCTTGTTTTTACATTTACCCAGTTTCTGGCAATATGCATGGGCACCCCAGGAAATGCACACAGGATGGACAAGATGCCTGAGATTATGACCTTAGCCTGGCCCATGAGAAGGCCTCATGGACAGCTATCTTCACGGCAGCCTAGTGAGCTGCCGAGCCACCTGCCCACCCCACCCCCGTTAGAAGAAAGACCTAGATTTATTTCTTGGTTCCCATGCCACAAACAATAGTATGGATTTTGCAGCTTCCTTGTCTGGATTGGCCTTCTCTCAGAGCCAGCTGCACCCAGAGGTGGAACAAAAGGCTCGGGCCCCCGCCCCCAAGTCCCCATCTGACATCACCCTGGACCTTCCTTACAGCCTTATCCACCTCCATTCTCCTGCAGAGATTATGCCCATGGAGCTGTAACTCAAGGCCAGAGCCCTGTGTCTGCTTGGCTGCTGGACATCTGTTGGGCTGCTTGACCCCACTCTTCCTCTAGTTTCTCCCCAGGCTGAGGACACCCCTGAGCTGGACATCCAGGAGTCCAGCAGTTGATCCCCCTCCTGTCTGCCTTAGGCTTTAAGCCACCATATCCTGTCTGAGAGATTCCACCTAGATTCATCTTCTGCCACGTCACCTGCTCTGGACCCCACCCCCCAACCCCAGGCTCTCTTCTTTCCCCAAAATGGCCCCTTCCCCTGCAGGGGTGCACAGAAACAGGTCTGAGGAGAGAGGCCACCAGGGCAGTCTTGCATCTGACATTGATTGGGATTGTGGCCTTAGCTAAGTTTCCCCATCCATGAAATGGGGTTGCTAATGGCTTCCACTGAATAAGGTCCCTATAGAAAATGTAGCACTGTGCCTGGCATTCAGCAGGTACTTAACAAGTGTTGGCTTTCAGTCTCCTGGCCTGGTCTTACTTCCCCTCTCTGTATTGTACCTGCCTCAGGCCCATCCTCTCACTCAAGGTGGAATTCACTGCTCTAGCCCCACCCAGCACACCCACACCACAGACACACTGAACACAACGTATTCTCTGTGTCTACAGTAGTGTAAACTGCCACTCACTTTTCATGGGATACATTAGTGTTGGGGTTCCTTCCTCCCTCTCTTCCTTCCTTTTTTTCTCTCCTGTTGCACCTTCACCATATGGAGGTACACAGTCTAGGGGTCAAATGGAAGCTACAGCCTCCAGCCCTTGCCAGAGCCACAGCAATACCAGATCTGAGCCGCTTCTGTGATCTACACCACAGTTTGTTGCAATGCCAGCACCTTAAGCTACTGAGTGAATCCAGGGATCAAACCCGCATCCTCATGGGTATTAGTCAGGCTCTTAACCTGCTGAGCCACAGTGGGAACTCCTCTCCATTTTTCCAAGACCTGCATAGCCCACCTTACAGAATACAGAAACAATAATGAAAAGTCAGGTAGCAAAGTTAACCTGGAAGGAAATTTACTGGTGTAGCCATACCACCATCTCTCAAGGGGCCACCCCTGAGGCTATGAAAGCTCTACCTACATCTGCCCTAGAAAAGTGGATACAGTGGATCAGATGGTCTGAGAAAAGGCTCCCCCCTGCCTTCTGAGAGCTCCTCAGGGGTCAGGAGGCTATTGGAGCCTGGCTCAAAATCCATCATCATATCGGCAACTGCATGACTCACCTACGTGAACCCCTGGGGCCTGGAGTGATCAGGGAACAGGCCTTCCCCTGGCCTCGAACTGTTGGGAGTGGGTCCACTGTGCAGAGGGCTGAGGGCACCCCAGGTGGGGAGCACAGAGGGGAAGGGCTGAGGTAATGATGACACATTCCCTGTCTCCAAGGAGACCCCATGGTCTCGGAGCTGTTGTGACAATCCCCTCAAAGAGGGTGGATAAAACCATAGAAATTTATCTTACATTTCTGGAGGTCAAAAGTCTAACATCAAGGTGTTGGCCAGGTGGGTTCCTTTGGGGGCTCTAGGGGAGAAAGTTTTCTTGTCCCAGCTTTTTAGAGGCCACCCTCATTCCTTGACACACGGCATTTCCGTCTTCAAAGCACAACACCTCTACCTCTGCTTCTGTCATATGTCCTGCTCTGACTCTGACTTCCTGCCACTCTCTTTCCTCATGAGGATCTTGGTGATTACACTTGACCACCCAGATCATCCAGGAAAACCTTCCTAGCTCAAGATCCTCAACTCCGTCACAGCTGCAGCGTCCTGTTTGACACATAACATAACAGCCACAGGTTCCAGGTATGAGGATGGGCATTTCCGAGGGTTGTTTTTGGCCAGCTACGCCATGTACCCTTCTCTCTCCTTCAAGCTGCCCCTTCCCCCAACCCACCCTCTCAGCTGGAGATCTTGATTGTTTCACTGAGGATCCCAAAGCTGCCAGCCAGACTAGAGTCGTTTATCTTCCCCACCCCACATGCCCCTCACCCCAGTATCTTCCCTCTCTCCTTGTTCTCACAGCTCGTCCCTGCTGTGCCCAGAGTCTCTCCTGCTCCATGTCCTCTGTCCCCACTTTCATGGTTCTTGTGTGAATGTGCACCAGCTACTGCCTGGTTTCTTCATCTCTGTTTCCACAAAGACTCCTCCTGAGGCCCTAAATCGAACTCATTCCACCCAGGAGTGTCCCCAGTGTGCTATCCAAAGCCTCAAGTCTGACACCCCCAACAGCTTGTCTTGCCAGAATCACCAGTGGATCCGAGTCATCCTCTCACTCGGCACTTAAGAAAGTCTCACTCCTGTTTCCTGGGCACAGGGGCTCACTAACTGCTCTGCTCTGCCCCTGGTCCAATACCCACACACTTCTAAATGCTGGGACCCCAGGGCTCCATGTTCAGCCTGCTTCTTTCCCTCTGTACTCCCCACCTGGTTAGTGAAAGGCTCAGATTTAACAGGTCCTGTAGTTTCCTTCAAACTATTTTCCCAAATGTGACTGTTTCTTACCAGCCTGTCCCCTCTCCATCAATAATCTCTCCTGTAGCTGCCTCCTAGCTGCTTCATTCTCCATATAGCACCAGATTGATCCAGGTGCTAGACATGACCTAGACAGGTCTCCATGGGGGTCAAATCCTACCCTCTGTGATAGGCCCTGTGACCCCATGTCCCATCTATCCCCCTTGCTCCCCACACATCGCTGCTCTTCCTCCCACCCACCTGGTGTATCCCTCCTCCACTCATCAGCACTTGCTCCTCCCTCTGCTCCTGCATCAGAAAGTTTGGTTGTTTCCTGCTTGGAGTCACAGCTCAGGAAATCTGTGTACCCCCACTCAACGAAATTCCCTTCCCTCTGTCCTGACCTTTCCATGGCTTGTTTCCACATGTCACATCTGCCAATGGCAGGCTGGATGGCTTATTTACAAAAATACCACAAAGGAGAAGCTCCTGTGCCCAGGGTGGAGGCTGCCTGGCTGCTTACTGTGCATGTTGGATGGGTGAGAGGAGGAGAAGCAAGCGTGGCCAAGGCCCCTGCCCCTCCACCCCCAACCACAAGGACCAGACCCTCCTGTTGGCTGATGAAATGAGGGGATTTCCAACCAGATGGTCCTGCCCTGACAGCATTAACTCAAGGAACTACCAGCAGCTTTCTTTCTAACCCCCACCTATTCCCTGAGCAATACACGCTGCCTACACCAGGCCTGGGAATGGGCATCTCCTGAAAACGTTCAACCAAGAAGTGAAGAGAAAACCAAATATCTAAATGGATGAAAAATGAAGAGGGTCCAGGTAAGGGGTGAGCTTCTGCAGCCCAGGGACTTGCAAGAACTGTGGTCTGCATTGGCTTTAGCTGGCCAGGCTCCACTCACAGACCAGCTCTCTTGGGCTGTGTGGGTGTAGCTCCCCTTCTTGGCCTTTGACAGTGCCTTATTGGGGACAACCAGGCCTCCTCTGGATATAGGGGCCCACATGTGATTGTCCTGTGGGTCAGTCAGCAGCTTCCTAAAACATGCATCCAGTTCCTGCCTGCGTGGCTTAAACAGGCTGGTCTGCAGTGGGACACTGGTGTTTGGACCTTCACAGAGGTCCACCTGAGTGAGCATGGGGGACAGAGACTCCTCTGTCCTGACTCAGTAACCTGCACTAACTCTGCTTTCTTTCCTAGGGTGACTCCGGGGAGCCCCTTGTCTTTAACCTCCTCAGTTCATAGGTTCTGGTGGGGCTGGCCAGCTGGGGCTTAGACTGCTGACATCCCACCTACCCCAGCATCTTCACCAGTGTTGGCTACTTCACCCACTGGATGGATGAGGTCCAGAGGTGCACACCACTCCCTGAGCCCACGACCCCCCTTCCTCAGGCCCAGGTTCCATACCAGTCTGCACAGGCTGCTGGCTCACCTGGGTTTGGCACAGCCTTTGTGCTTTCAGAGACCTGGCCCCTGCTGCTGTTCATGCTTGGGGTCCTGCAGCAGGCCTGGTTTTGACCCGCCACCTCCTCTGCTCCTGCTCTCTGCCTCAGACCCCAGTCTCCTCTCCAGAAACTGTGGCCCCTCTCCTCCCCCAAGCTCCATCAGCTTTCTGTGGTCCAATCTTGACTTTTCTGTACGACAGTGGCCATCCCACAAACCAAACCTGAAATCCCAAATAAACAAATGAAAGATCATCCTGCTCCTGCCTTGGGGCCCTGTGGCCCCTCCTGAGCCTCCACACTTACCTCTTCTGTTGAGGTCTGCCATCTGACTGCCCGGACAAGGAAACAGGCCCTGGCAGGGAGACTGTCCCAGGAGGAAGGCAGGGGTGAGGACACTGGGGGAGTCCAGCTGGGGACAGAGAGGGTGTCTTCACTGGCAGACTCCACTCCTCCCATGGGAGTGCTTATGCCTTCAGAGAGAGGGTATCAGTCAGCTCCAGCTGACATAACATACGACGCAGGAAATATGGTTTGAACAACAAGAATTTATCAACTCACCATTCTGGAGCCCAGAATTCTGAGATCAAGGTATAAGCAAGTTTGGTTTTCCCTGAGGCCTCTCTCCTTGGCTTATAGATGCCCATCTTCCTGTGTCTGCATATCAGCTCCCTCTCTGTGTTTGTGTGTCTAAATTTATCCTTTTTATATGGGCACCAGTCACACTGGATGAGGACCCACCTTAATGACCTCATTTCAGTTATTTCTTTAAAAACTCTACTGCAGGACTTCCATTGTGGCACAGTGGAAATGAACCAGAGTAGTATAGATGAGCATTCAGTACGTTAAGGATCCAATATTGCTGTGAGCTGTGGTGTAGGTTGAAGACAGGGATTGGATCTGGCATTGCTGTGGCTGTGGTACAGGCCAGCAGCTGAAGCTCTGATTTGATCCCTAGCCTGGGAACTTTCATATGTTGCACCTGCAACCCTAAACAAACAAACAAACATAAGCAAACAAAAGAACCCAAAACTCTACTCTAAGCAAAGTCATGTTCTGGAGTACTGGGGGTGAGGACTTCAACATATGAATTTTGGGGGATACAGTTCAGCCCATAATAGGATGTAAGAACTTTTGTCAGGTGTCTAAAGTGTGGGGGACTAAGGGTCTTTCCTACAGTAAAGAAGCATCACTCCTGGGGTTGGGAGGAGGAAGGACTGACTCCCCATGGAGGTGGAGGGATTTTCATAGAGTGCAGGACACTTAAGCTGGATAGGAGCCTATGACTCAGGCCATGAGGAAGGGGGTTCCAGCCTGTGGCATATAAGGCTCTTGAATGTAGGGGGGTCTGGGAAACAGAAGGAGGATATAAGGCTCTTGAATGTAGGGGGTCTGGGAAACAGAAGGAGGAGCTCCAATGCCAGGCTGTGAGCTGAGGTCCAGGCTGGCGGTCCTCAGACCTCTGCTCCTAGACTCGACTCCCAGCACCCTCCTCAACACCGCCAGGGCCCCACTCTCCCCAGTCTGAAGGGGCCCAACTCACCTCCCACATTCCTGATGCCCAACCCCACGTGAACTGCTCCCTTCTGTCCAGGGGTCCAAGCCAGCCTGACCCAAGGTATCCCCACATCTCCAGAACTTGGAGCTTCATCTCTCCTTTTCTTCTTGGCTGACTTATGCTTTAGTTTCTTGAAGCAATTTTGTAGGAATCCTTTCCACCACTCTTCCTGACATAGTTCCCCTGCAGCCAGTAGGAACCCAGGAGGCCTCACAGTACACCCGTCCCAGCCTTCAGAACCCACGGTGATGTGGTTGGTGAAATATCTCTTCCTATTTTGGCCCAGTTTCTAGTTGCATTGTTCCTACTTTTATGGTCAAGTTTTGGCCATGCCTTATTCACTCTAAATACCAGACTTTTGTCACATGTCTGATTTGCAGATAGTTTCTCCAAACCTGTAGCTTCGTTTCATCCTAATAAGGAGCTTTTACCTAGGAAAATGTTTAATTTTGATAAAGTCCATTTGTCTGTTATTTCTTTTTGGGGTGGTGTTTTTGCTGTCACGTGTAAGAACTCTTTTTGTTGTTGTTGCCCATTCAAGTGGGATTAATTTAGTTATCTTAAATTATATTGAAGTATAGTGACTTACAGTGTTGTGATATTAATTCCTGTGTACAACAAAGTGATATGGTCATACATATATACACACCCATTCTCTCTCTGATTCTTTTTCCATGTAGATTATCACTGAATACTGGGGAGAGTTCCCTGTGCTATACAGTAGGTTTCCATTGGCCAATCATTCCATATATCTCAGTGTGCATATGCAAATCCCAAAACCCCAGTCCATTGCTCCCCCTGACCTGACCCCTTTGGTAACCATAATTTTTTCAAAGTCCCTGAGTCTCTTTCTGTTCTGCAAGTAAGTTCTTTTGTATCGTTTCTTTAGATTCCACATATAAGTGACAACGCATATTTTGTTAGTCTTTCACTGTCTAACTTCACTTAGTATGATAATTTCTAGGTCCGATCTTGCTGCTGCAAATGGCATTATTTCATTCTTTTTTTATGGTTTAGTAATATTTCATTGAATATATGTACCACATCTTCTTCATCCATTCCTGTGTTGATGGACATTTAGGTTGCTCCCATGTCTTGGTGATTGTAAATAGTGCTTCAGTGAACACTGGGTTGCATGTATCTTTTTAAAGGGCCTTTCATATAGGAAAATGTTTAACTTTGATGTAATGCAATTTTCTGTTCTTTCCTTTTTGGGTAATATTTTGGCTGTCATACGTAAGAACTCTTTACTAAGCCCTAGGACCCAGAGATTTTCTCTTAGTTAGTTTGTTTATTTGTTTGTTTGTTTGTTTATTTATTTATTTTGGTAAAAATTTCCAAGTTTGAAATTTTACATTTGAATTTATTTTCCATTATGAGCTAATTTTAGTATCTGATAAAAACATATGACTGTTCCATTATACTGCTCTTTAAATTTTGTGTTAATAGATCCCAGTTTGCCGTACTGGTATGTATCAATTTCTATATTCTCTATCTCTACCTAACTCTCCACCAACTACAACCTGTCTTACATAGAGCTTTCTGTTAAACCTAATATCCTCCAAATTTAATCTGCTTTCTCAAAATTATTTTAGAAATTCTGGCTCATTTAACTTTTCTTTATATATTTTAGAATGATTTGTCCATGTTCACAAAACAATTCTGTTGGAAGTTGACAGTTTACTATGTTAAGTGTTACAATCCATGACTATAATATATCTCTCCATTTTTAAGTCTTGTTTTGTTTTATTATACAGATACTCTATCAAAAATATTTAAAACTGGATTTCCCATTATGGCTCAGTCAGTTAAGAACCTGAAATAGTGTCCATGAGTATGTGGCTTCAGTCCATGGCCTGGCTCAGTGGGTTAAGGGTCCAGTGTTGCCACAAGCTGCAGTGTAGTTTGCAGATGCAGCTTGGACACTGTGTTTCTGTGGCTGTGGTGTAGGCTGGTAGCTGTAGCTCCATTTGACCCTGAGAACTAGAGTCTGAGAACTTCCCTATGGTGCATGTGTGGTCATAAAATTAAATATGTAACCAAATATTTCATTTTTTGGAACCATTGTGTGTAGCATTGTGCTTTTAGTTTTGGTTACCGGTTCTTATTATTTACAAATATGATGAAAGTTTCTGTGCTGATATTGTATACTGAGACTTTGATAAAGTGCCCTCCATCCTAAGTGTAATTTAGAGATTTCTTGGGATTTACTGTGGAGGTAGCCATGACATATATGAGCATGGACAGTTACGTTTCTTTCTTTCTAATCTGTATGTCTTTATTTCTTTTTCTTGCCATGCTGCACTGGCTAGTACCTATAGTACTGAATTGAAAAAGAGAAATGAGAGAGAACTTTCTGACCTTGTTTTGGATTTAGGAGAAAAACAGTCATTTTTTCACCGTTCAGCATGATGTTTACTCTAGGTTTTTTGTAGATGTTCTTTATTGGGTAGAACTAGTGTCCTTCTATTCCTAGTTTTCTGAGAGTTTCTAACATGAATGGGAGTTGAATTTTGTCAAATGTTTTTTGCTCTAATTGATGTGACCATGTAGGTTTTCCTCTTTAATGTATTAAGACAGCAAACTACATTGATGATTTTGAATATTAAACCAAGCTTATATTCCTTGGATAGATTCCATTTGAACACACTGTATTTTCATTTCCTTCTTTTTTCATGCATAAATTTTATTTTGTGATTTTTTTTAGTTTCCTTGTGTGAAAACCTAGATTATTGATTTTAAACCTTTCTTCTTTTCTATCGTATAAGTATTTAGAGCCATTTGTTTCCCTCTTAACAACGGTTTTTCTGGATTTTACCACCTTTTATGTACTGCCTTTTCATTTGCATTCAGTTCTATTTATTTCTAAATTTTCCTTGAGGGTCCTCTTTAACCATGGATTATTTAGAAGTGTGCATCTCAATTTCCACATATATGGAGGCTTACTTTCTTCTCATTCTCATTGTTATACAATGTAAAACTTATACTTTGGACACAGTGGAGTGAAATGCAACGAATATTGTTTAGTTATTTTATAGGTTCTTCAAATGTCATTGGAGTGAACTTTTCAAATATTGATTTTACATAGTATTTCTCAGCCTTTTTCACTTGTACTGTAATTATAAGAGAATTGCCTGAAAATATGAAACCCAGGCTGCTAAAGATGTGTATATCGGGGGAAGTTCGCAGACACAGGAAGAGTAGGGGAGTTTGTGGGTCCCCACAGCAAATTGTTTTCTGGATCAGCATACACATATGGATACAGGTTCCAGGAGAGGGGCTCAAATCTAGGACTCTGGTGCTTTATATTGCATGATCGAAGAAACCCAGGTCCCACGTAGGCATTGATTACAACCAGAAGTGTGACGTGCAGGAACCACGTCCAGTCACTGGCTGCAGGATGAGCATTCAGGGTGGGGGAAGCCCCAGCCTTTCTCCTGCTGCTCAGGGTGGGTCTGAGCTGTGAGTCCAGCCCCAAGGTTCAGAAGGCCAATGGCTGAGTCACTAGGCAGCACTCCCCAGCTCTGACAGCCATAAACCCTGGCTATGGGCAGTGACCATGAAGTCTCAATGAACGTCCAGCTTCCAAATGCTTGGAGGTGCTGTTGAACAAGTCAGGCCTGCCCTCTTGCTACTTCAGCAAGCAAAATTTTCATCACTCCATCTTGCTTGCTCACAACTCATGGTGTTGCCCATCTTTCTTTTTCAAACATCATCAACATCATTTCCTAGAAGAAAGAGCATTCTAAACCCAACTGACTAAGAAGCACCTCTTGAGAATAAGCAAGTTTCCTCTAAAACAAGACCCCTAGCTACTTCCATGGACCATCCCTGATTTCTCCTGCACGCTGCTGAGTAGAAAAATGTTGGTGGTCAAGAACTCCTCCAATGACCAGTGTGCTAGGAATGACTTCTGTGAAAGCAGGAAGCTCCTCAGCATCAGGCAGAGGAGGTGAGGAGACAGTAGGTGATGGCTCTGTGCTCTGCTCCCACTTTCAAACCCTTTGTATCTCTGCCACCTTGGGAAGGAAGACAGTGCTGGGGAAACCACCCTGGTTACAGATGCATCACTTGCCCTGTCTGGCAAGAGGTCACCTGCGAGCCAGATGGCCCGTATCCTCCCTGGAACACACTGCTCCCTGCCCCCCACTTAAAAATCCCCTGCAAAAAAGCACGATTGTAATAACTGTACTGTTAAGATACGCTGTTTGAGACTTAGAAAAGTGTTCCTCCTTGCCTTGTTCTTGGAGAAACATGTCATTTGGTATTGAGAACCCAGACCATTTGGCCCACAGCCTTTTTTGAGTGTGTTTCTTCAGCTAAAGGTTTGATTCCACATTGAGGATTTTGGAGATGAACCTTTCCCTGGTATCAGTGGATAAGACTCCCCTTGGTGTATATCATATTGAAGGTCGTCCAGCCCCTGGCTCTCCCTCAGACAAGCTGCAACAGTGCTGCCCCTGAAATTGGGAACCTCCTTTACCCACCCTGTGGATTGTGGTCACATCTGTGATTCTGTGAATATATCGTCCATTAAACCACTGTTTAATTATTTTATTAATTGATTGATTGCTTGATTCTCATTTTAGAGCCGCACCTGCAGCATATGGAAGTTCCTGGTCTAGGGGTCAAATCAGAGCTGGAACTGCTGGTCTCTGCTACAGCCATAGCAGTGCCAGATCCAAGCCACAACTGTGACCTAGACTGCAGCTCATGGCAGTGCTGGATCCCTTAACCCACTGAGCGAGGCCAAGGACTGAACCTGCTTATTCATGGATACCAATCAGATTCTTCATCTGCTGAGCCATAATGAGTTCTCTCTAAAATATGATTTGGTTGTGGTCTGTACAGTTTTCATTTCTGCAATTTCTATTTCATTTTTTCTTTCTTATTTTAGGCTGCATTTTGGCATATGGAAGCTTCTGGGCTAGGGGTCAAATCGGAGCTGCAGCTGCCAGCCTATGTCACAGCCAGAGCAATTCAGGATCTGAGGCCTGTCTGATACCTACACCACAGCGGACAGCAATGCCAGAAACTTTACCTACTAAGCAATGCCAGGGATCAAACCCATGTCCCCATGGATAATATTCAGGATCCTTGCAGAAGAGCCATGACAGGAACTCCTGCTATTTCATTTTTTATGGATTGAAGAACATTAGTGAATGCCTCAGTTACAGTCCCTGTACCTTAACTTTAATCCTAGAAATTCTTGCACTTTTGTTTTGTTTTATTGATTGATTGATTTATTTTTTTGGCTGCACCCGTGACATATGTAAGTCTCCAGGGACAGCCCTAGATCCTTAACCCTCTTCACCACGACAGGAATACTACTACTGGTCTTTGTAAAATCCTAGGTCTTGCTCATTCAAAAGCTCCCTGGGGGTTGGTGCCAGTGTGCTGGTGAGGTTGGGACCACTGGGCATGATGAGATGTAATACTCCACCCAAGCCATTAATAGGCCATGAAATTCCACTCACACATTCCCTTTGTTCTGTCATCATTGGGACTAAGAGGCAACTTCCTCCACCATTTTGCATGGTGCAATAATCCCACTGAAACCATAGGATGCCCCCCACCCACAAGGCAGAGAAGCAGAAAGTCCTGTCTCTACATCCAAGCTTTTTCCTCTCTGTGCAGGCTACCCACACAGGACACCCTGGATGAGTGGAAGATCATCCCAGCCTGTCATCTGGCCACTTTGGGGAAGCAGGGAGAAATTCCCTAAAGCTAAGGGCTGTCTCCAGCTTCCATCCTAAGGACTGGTGAGTGTCCAGAGGGCTGAAAGGCACAGAAGGAGCTCTCCATCCCTACATGGTTCAGGGATGCAGAGGATGGTCCAGATGCCACAGAAGCCCCCTAGATAAGCAGGCTTGAGAGACGGGGATGGTGAGGGGGTCCCTGGGGAGGGTGAAAGCTCTGTGCCCCCAGGAGCAGCCTGGGCATCTTGTCTCTCTGGAGGAAAGATTTAGTGGTTCACCTGTGGATCCAGAGTGCCTATGACATCCCTCCTCTGAGGTCCCCACTGTGTCCCCTGAGGACCCCTCTCTGAGGATACAGACACATGTAAGACAACAGTGGATTGAGTGTATTTCCCAGAAAAACAATTTTATCCATATTTTACATACCCCATCCCAAAGGTGCTACTGCGCCCATCCATTACCCACCCAGACCCAGCTTCCCACCACCTAACCCCACCCATCCCTACCCCCCTCCTGGCCCTGGTCATTCTGCCCTTCCTCCCTGTTCCTATGTCAGCCAGAATTGTTGCTGTCACCCAGAGGAGACCAAGGCTTCCATGTTGGGCTGGCACTTGAAGGCTAGCCCACTGTTCCCTACTGGCTTCAGTGCCACTTCCTCCTCCCCCCTGTGACAAATGGGTCACTCCTTCTCTTTTTGGGCTGTGAGGGGTGAACCAGCCCCAGAGCCACGGCTGGCCTCCCAGAGACTCCCAGGTCAGATGCAGGCCCAGGCAGCACCTCTGCAGCAGCCAGTCTTCCACATAGAGCCCTCTTCCTAGACTTTGCAGTTGCTGGGGTGCCTGGTCTGAGGCCTGTTCTCTGTGGGCAGGGGGCCTGGGGATCTTGCTGGGCCCTCTGCCCTCCAGAGCAGACAAGACCCGAGGCAGGGACAGGGCTCTAGGGCAGCCCTCAGGGCAGCAGGCTGTGTTGAAGATCCAAGAAGAAGGCCTGGCTGGGGAGCTCCTCCTCATCCTCACTGGTCCCTTTCCCTGACCCTTGTGACTCCATAAGGGGAGAGGCCTCCCTGAGAACCTCCTTGGCCCTGGGTGCCAACGGACGGCCCAAGCACCCGGGGCCCCAGCGAGGAAAGGACTCTCTAGCCCTGGACTGAGGGGACTCCTGATGTCCTGGAGAAGGAACCAAGCCTTTGAGTCTGAACAGGCCACTCTCTGATTGGCAGTGCCTTAGACAGCGATGGAAATCAATCAGACGTGTGCAGGCTTCATCTCTGACCCCAGGCTGGGGGCCTTGTTTGTTCTTCTGGGCATCTTGCCTGGCAGCAGACTCAGAAGTTCTGGAGTCCAGGTGGGCTGCCCTGTGGTTGGGGGGGCCCCACACACTGCCCTCCTCCTTTGAGGCCAGGACTCCTTTCTGCACCAGCTGGTGGGAGGGAGGTGGAGAGTGACTCTTCTGAACACTCCAGTGAGGGCCGGGGGTAATGGGCAGGGGGAGGGGACATGGGACTCACATCCAGATACAGAGCCTATGGCACTCCTGCCTTCCCCCTGTACCTTCTCCCCAGCAGGGTCCTTGCCCCTCCTGGGTTCCCATCCTCCCCTTCCATTCATCCTGCACTGCACCCACACGGTGTCCTCCCTGGGGCAGCACCTCTCATGCAGGGGAGGGAGGGACAGAGGCTTGAGGGCCTCCTGCTCTCGGTCCCTCCCCTCCCCTGTCTGACCTGGGCCCTTTCCTCCTGGTTTTCCTGGGTCTCTAGGGTTCCCCCCACCCCATCTCCCTGAGTGTCCCTCCCTCCCCTGGCCACCTCTTCAGGGGTGAGTCCTTCCTCCTGCTCCAGCTCCTCAGCCAGGGCCGAGAGATTCAGCTCTGGTTTTGGGGAAAGCATTTCTGCCAGGAATCGGGGGTGAATGCACACCTCCACCTGGGACAGAAGGAAGAGGCTGAGAGCATCCTTGGCCAGAGTGACCTCGGAGGCAGGAAGACCTGGAGGAAAAGTGAAAAACAGAGACCCACTTCCCAGTCCCCTTCACAAAATTCAGGGGGATCTTTTAAACTATCATGGGAATTGTCTACACTCACATAAGCACGCACACACATAAAGAGTTGCACATACACAGACACATAAACGCACACACACATATGCACAAAAACAGACATACAAACAGATAGACACAAACATGTACACACAAACACATCCGCATATACATATCCTACACACAGGTACACACTTTAAAATACTTTGTTCTAGTTCTGTGAAGAATGTCATTTGTAAGTTGATAGGGATTGCATTGAATCTGCAGATTGCCTGGGGTAGTATAGTCATTTTGATAATGTTGACTCTTCCAGTCCAAGAGCATTGTATGCCTTTCCATCTGTTTGTGTCATCCTTGATTTCTTTCATCAGCATCTTAGACTTTTCATTTATTTTTTCCTTCTTTTTTGTCTTTTCTAGGGTCACACCCATGCCATATGGAGTTTCCCAGGCTACGGGTCTAATCAGAGCTATAGCCACCGGCCTATGGCAGAGCCACAGCAATGTGGGAACCTAACCGTGTCTGCAACCTACACCACAGCCCATGGCAACACCGGATCCTTAACCCACTGAGCAATGCCAGGGGTCAAACCTGAGACCTCACGGTTCCTAGTCAGATTCCTTAACCACTGAGCCACAATGGGAACTCCCTTAAGAGTTTTCAAATTACAGATCTTTTGTCTCTTTAGGTAGCTTTATTCCTAAGTAAGTATTTGATTCTTTTTGATGCGATGGTAAATGGGATTGCTTCCCTAATTTCTCTTTCTGATCTTTCGTTGTTAGTATATAGAAATGCAGTTGATTTCTGTGTATTAATTTTGTATTGTGCCTTTTTGCCAAATTCATTGATGAGCTCGAACAGTTTTCTGGTAGAGTCTTTAGGATTCTCTAGGTATAGTAGTCTCATGTCATCTGCAAATAGTTGCATGCAATACTTCTTGGAAATATTTCTGGCAATGTATCAGCTTTCCTTTCTTTTTCTTTTTTTTTTTTTTTGCCTTTTGTCATTTTATGGCCGCGGGTTTATGGCCGCACCCGCGGCATGTGGAGGTTCCCAGGCTAGGGGTCTAATTGGAGCTGTGGCCACCGGCCTTCGCCGCAGCCACAGCAACGCAGGATCCGAGCCGCGTCTGCAACCTACACCACAGCTCACGGCAACGCCGGATCGTTAACCCACTGA